>JAGFPH010001660.1:111099-162140 GCA_018207615.1 Philaenus spumarius
GGGTTCCTTTTCTTCCGCCTATCTCCGTTGCCGTGGTTACGCGCCATGACGTCACTGTTGATTTATGATGGCGTCTTATTTCTTCACTTTAAAATAGTTTTTGATGGATTTTTATACCTGAAATATTTCTTTGTCGGCCAAAACAATTATGGAATTAATTTGTTCTTGCGTTTCAAGTTTTTAATTTATTTACTTGTAATAATTTTAATTTACCCGATTAAATAATTACTTCCTTTTTTTTAATTCTGGTGTATGTTGCACTACTTGTGTCATATGTTAAACTAATCATTGTGAATATATTAAGAGTAATAATAGTCTACGGTATATAATTAACTATTAATTATTTTATAAATATTTTCTTAAATTTAGAATACGTTCTACACATTGGATTATCGTGTTTTCGTTTATAATTTAAATTACATGGTACATTATTGGTCTTTTACTTGGCTCGTGTTTACAATGGTTTAGTAACCTACAAATATGGCTGACATAACTTAACTAAATACGTTTTTAACCATCTTGAGTTTTTGTATAGTGATTTTGACAAATTTTACAGAAATAATAAATATAGTGCTTCTAATTTAGTATCTGGCTTTCATTTCTTTATAGGATTGTTACTGGTGTTTATTTATATATTGACATAGGGTTCTCTAGGCTATAACACTAGGCTGTCATAAATGGACGTTTTGTATTACTGAGATTTGAGACATTACATCTTACTTATAACTTATCTTATATAATAATTCAGCACAGCCTTTAACGTTTGGTGACCCTATTGATAACTATTTCTGGAGATCTACTGGGTCGATTTCGTGTGGTTTGTTTTAAACGGAAGAACTGTCATTATAAAAAAAATTATGGACTTTTTTTATTTTATCGTTATACTTATGCGTACACGTTTCGGTTTTTGTTTGTTTTTGATACGAACCTAGTTCCAGAGATTAATTTTGCCCTAGTATGTTTTTACTAACTTATCTGAAAAGCCGACCTCGGGAGATATCTTTTCAACACATCGCTTTTTTAGGTTAGGTTAACAATTTAAAAGCAAACACAATAACAAAATTAAAGCAATTAACGAAAAAGTTTTACTTGTTTAATAAATACAAATATTTGTTCGTTTTTTAAACATATTGCAGTTTAGGACTATTGTTTCATTTTTTGGCTAGTTAACAATTTCTTGTTCTACAATAAACGAAATGATTTCCTAGAACTGAATTAAATCTGACTGAGTAGGCCTACTTAAATTAATATCAACTTTTGTGTCGTGTGCCTATTTTACTTTTATTAATGGATTGTAATATCATTAATATTTAAATTTATAAAATATGCTAATTTTGTGCCAAATATTTGCTTGAGGCCAGTTTTTTTTGTTTAGGCAACAATATTATTGTTAGGCTCATAATGGTTGTTCATAACAACCATATTGTTTTTGAATTTGTAATAAGTAAACATACAAATGTTAACATTAAAACATGACTAGCTGACGCGTACGAATATTTCGCCAGTTAGGAGTAGGCCTAATAACAATTATTTCCATATAGAATCTTAAAATGTCAACAATCTAACTAACAGCTGTCATGCTAGTTTAAGTGCAGGGGTTTACTTTACTGGTGCCGGAATGCACAGGAACGCCGTTCCGGTACTGCTTTTTATTATTAGCGAATTTCCATAGGAAAAATAAGGGCAGTGGCCCTTATGGTGAGACCCAAGGTCGGGAGTAGCAAATGAGCACTGATCATGGTCCTCAGAACACGTTTTGGGGTGTATATATATATATATATATATATATATTGTAACGATGCAATAGTTGCACGACGCTGGGGGAGGAAGTTTGTTTTCCTTTTGTCCCCACGTTGCGACGTCAACTCTGCAACGACAGACCTTATTAATGACGTTCGGGAGCCAACTCTGCCACGTAGCCCCGACGCTATTGTCTGTCTGTAGGATTTCCCTACTTTGTTACAGAATAAAGAGATTATATCACCTACTGGAAGTTTAAGGCAAATTAATTTTAATAGCCTAGGTGATATAACTCTGGTTAAGATAACTATGCCTATAGTCACCTTAAATAAAAATATTTTATTAAATTCCTTCCAGTTATTCAAGTTACTATTAACTTTAAATTTGCTCAGCTCAGTAATTAATATTATATTTATTTGACAATCTCTGAGGAGTGAGAACAGTGGAACTTTACCTGGAATAATTAAATTATTTGTGCTTTGTGAAATTTCGTTGGAAATGCCAACTTTGCGTTTCCGCCCTTCGATATTTATCATACACTGAAAACAACTTATCATATAGGATACTTAGATAATAGGAATTTCTTGAACAAGGTAAATTATTTATATTAATTGAAATCAAAAGAAAATTTATTCAATAAAAAACTCAAAATACTCTGTGGTTCTTTCCACTACAAAAACATAAATTTCAAACTAAATTTACTATTTACATAAATTTTAACTCTTTTAGGTAGAACCATTTATTATCCATTTATACTTAATTATTCCTTCTTTTTTAATATTTATTATTTAATTATTTAATTATGATTTTAAATATTTAATTTACAAGATTAATAATTTTATATTTTGAAAAACCTAATTTTTATCTCAACCCAGTATCAATAATTATTTAAATTCAACTCAGGCAATATTTTAATAGGGGATATCGTAACTTTTCTGACAGACCTTTTATTACTGCGACCCTGGACTCTGAACACCTTTCCCAGGAATGTTGATTGAAATACAGCTTCCCTGAAGTCCGGTTATCGTTGGTGCTGTTGAACGTCTCTCGTGGTCTCAGCTTTTGCCTGGTTTGACTTTCCCTGATGTCTTCTAGCGCCTTCCCTGATGTCTTCTAACGCCTTCCCTGATGTTTTCTAACGCCTTCCCTGATGTCTTCTAACGCCTTCCCTGATTTGGTTTCCGCTTCTTATTCCAGTAGTCCTTCAAAGTCCATGTGCTGTTCCAGTTATTGTCATTACATCAGTCCTGTGATTCTTGTAGACTACGTCATTTATAGGTTTTTTGACGCACCGGCTATATAATTAACTATAGCGTAATTCACTCAAACTGTTCAATCGTTTTTTCACTGTCTGTAATGCTAACTGATTTTACACTGTTTTTGTTCATTTAACTCGTATTTACGTTTGATAAAATTTTAATGAAAACTGTTCTTTGAAATATTATATTGCATAATATTATAAGTAATAAAAATGTTCACTGTTTGATTTACACATATCTTACTGTTGTCTTTATAAAACACTGCTTCTAAGTACGTTACTTTAACCTCGCAGATCCGTCTAATGATCTAATGATGAATAATGCAATGAAGAAAACGTCGATCTCATGATGAAAGCTCGAAAGATAATAGCTAAAAGCCAAAAGCTAAAAGGTAAAAGGTGCGCGGCTCCCGCTGTACTCCGCTTATATGGACTCCTTTGCCGCCTTCCGAGTACCAACTGCCTTTCTTATTCTTATATCCCTTGTTCGACATCTCGCCATGCAACTTGTATTAATTTCTTTAAGTTTTAGGTTGGTACTACCCCCACTAACTTCTTCGTTAGGCCTTGCCATCCGCTAATCTATCTCTCCCCTCCTAACATTTTCTCCTATTGTCTTACGTATTTTCCTCGTAGTTTTCCTTTAACTGCTTTTATGAACCTGCGGTTTTCGTAATCGTATTCCTGATACATTTTCCTTTCTTCTCAAACTTGAGTGATGGTCGTACTACGTTTGGTTCGCTTATGGCGCTGCTTCGCGTATTCCGCGGTTTTTCCTCGCGAAAACTTTTCTGGTTTAGAAGGAAAATCTTTTTTCTTTTTTCTTCTATGTTGGTTATTATTTTATGATATACTAGCCAAAATTTCCATTCTGTCCGAAGATTTTTCTTCTGTATTTGGGACTTGCAAAATTTGCCAAATTTAACATTTACTTTTGAATTTGAATTTTTACTTTAAAATTGATACTTTCGATTGAGATTTACAATTTTATACCCTTACTACTTTCTTAACACTATGTTATTATTTTTACCACCTTTTTCATTCTATTTTTAGCAAAATATAGGTATGAACTTTCTCACCTACTATTTTAATTAATTAACAATTTATAAACTTTTTATCTTATAAAACTTTTACTTCTTTACAACTTGTTTACTTTTTCATTTTCCCTTTTTCATTTTTTATGGTGCTTTTTCACCTTCAAACTTTAACAATTATCTCTAACTTTTAAAATACCAAAAATTCCTTAATTTGTTATTTAACATTTTTTATACAATTTTTCTTACGCTTTTCAAAAATATCTTTTTCATTTAATTTTGATGAAATTTGAGAATTTCCTATAACTTTAACTCTTTATAACTTTAACATTTTTTATTTTACAAAATTGTGACTTCCATGAACAATGTTACCACCTCCCGTGTTTCACATTTACCCATAAAATTCATCAATTTTATACTTTTATTTAACACCTTATTCCTGTATGAAAATAACTAATTTTTCTAAGTCTTTCTAGCAACTTGAAACAAGTTCCAGCACAAAAGTCCATCTCTGTTGACACAGTACAGTTGGCCGGGACTTGTCGTATTCTAATCTAGTTAAGTATAGGGTGTACCTCAACTTCTGCTATGAAATCTGGATTTTTGCAGTTTTACAACAAAACTCAATTTTTCACGCATTGCATGAGGTTTATCCGCTGCAATATATATATGTATATATGTGTTCGCACTCTAGCGGCCGCATTTTAAGTCTGATTTGGTCCAAATTTGGTACACGTGTTGGTTGTCTATGTGGCTCGGACGAGTTCGTTAGCCAAAAAAATCCAACAACCCGAAGTACGTTTTTTGACCGGAAGTAACTATTGTTTGAGATTTTTACTACGAGAATGAACATTTTTTAGAGTTTTTTCTAACAATATAAATGTAGGATGTTATTCTGCGTATTTTGTTTTTTTACGCGACCTTATAGCTCGCTTGGTTCCCCCAAAATCGACAAAAACGTAAAATACCTTAAAAAGTACCCAGTTCAAAGCCAAGTGATGCAAACTCGCGAGGCCACTAGGTGGAAAAAATTTTTACTAATATATTGCATACACACAGACAGCTGTTCAACGACTTCGTGAGTAGACGTATTTCCCAAATTGTTGGTTGAAACCCTAAAACAAAGGCATATAAACTTAATTTTGGAAATTTGCTCAACTCACGTCAGTGGTCCAGCTGCGTGGTCGATTTATTTTGTTTGGTTTTGTTTTAACGTTCACTGGACGATCCACTAAAATTTTGCTTAGGTACTGCTTTTTATTATTTTGTTTCGTTTTGTTTTAACGTTCACTGGACCATCCACTAAAATTTTGCTTAGGCCCGGACAATCTCCCGATAAAGTTCCCGATAGTTACCTGGCGGATAAATTTAACCTGCCGACAAATCCACCCGACAACTATGTTGCGTTCTACAATGGGTTTTTATCTCTCCGATAACTACCAGGAACTTACCTGTTAGATTTACAATTTTACATGTAGGTTGGTAAACTTTGTCGATATATAGTGGTTGGTCGAAATACGGTTTGAGGAACGCACCTTAGTCACTGAATAACGAACTAGCTTTGGAATGTAAAGGCTAAAGGCAGAATACGTGGATGTCTTGTTAATGACTGAAAAAATATTTGCAATGTAACAACGAACAACCAGAAGCATACAACATACAATCCCCAAAAAAAACTTAACCCAAGGTGGGCTAGAACGTTTCTGAAACAAAATTTAATTATAATGACTAAAGGGGCCGTTAAGTTGTTTTTATTTATAAAAGTGGAAAAAATAAATGACTAGTTAGTTGTAGTTTAAATAAAATAAACCTTATAAGGTTGTACTTTATTATTTGTTGTTGCTATTTATACAAATTTTAGGTTATCTTTCTCCAATAATTTCTACAAGGAAGCTAACTGTTTCCTTCGTTAACCTAAAACAATCAAACAATACTTTATTGTAAAAAATCCAAATTTCAAACCTTGTCTCTAAACACTTTATTATTTCTGGACTGGACAATCAAATTAACTATTTTTCCATCGCCATCTTCACCAAAAATGTCAATAAAATCTTCATAAATAAGCATAGTTTCAATCATTGTATACAGTTCTAACCTATTCTGTACATTTATCTTGCCGATAACTTCTTTTCGGGTGCTTCAAGTAGCCGACAACTTTATCGGTAGGATAGCCAAGTTTATCCTGCCGACAATGGCTATCGGGATATTGTAGAACACATTCTTTTAATTTATCGGGAGGATAGCTCTACCTGGAACTTGTCGGGCACTTATCGGGAGATTGTAGAACCGGGTCAGAGATTGTAGATTGTATATAAGATGGAACAGAGATTAACAACTTTTCGAACTAGAAACATGAAATTTTGCCTTTATTACCACAAAATTCGCATGTAGACATTTTCATAAAATTGCAAAAACTCAATTAATAGTCATAGAACTTTAATAATTTATGCACCATTATTTAAGGGATAAAATTTAGCAATTTTTTGTCTCTTGCAAATTTGTTGTATAATTTACGGACTTTGATATTTAGAAATTTAAAATGGCAGAAATGGTAATAATAATTATAAACTTGATATTCCATTGTATTTTAGGACTCAAAGCTTCTCGGAACCTAATATCTTTTTTTTAATAAATGGAGTTACTTTTTCGAGAAGTTAAGTGAATTAGTACTCGTTCATTCTTAAATGAATTTTGTATTAATCTGGATCTTCTTCTGCCAATTCTCTCAATAGCGTTGACGAAGTTCTTCTTTTATTCTTGAAACCCATGGTTTCACCCACCAACGTCTTTGAGCACGGCCAGTTGTCGATACAATTTCGTGCAGGTCATGTATAAGTCCACGTTAAATCATATCAATGCCTCCAAGTATAACACTTGATTTCCTTCTCGAACGAGACGTCCTGCTACCTGGTACCACAGCAGATATAAAATTGATGAATAGTGACAATGCAACAAGTGAGATGAAAACACTGAACTGGATGAAAATATGTAAACAAGGATGAACACTCTGTATGAATTCACTCTCAGTGATTCACTTTACTTTGGATGTACATTAAAAGTGAAACAGTGTAAATCCTACTTTACCCACTACTGTAGGTTGTTTTGATTTTGTTTATTATTTTCCCTCCATATTAAACACAAACACACGTAAATAGTTTTGCACCTATTTCAATTTTATATAAATAGGTGGTTTTAAAACTGCTATGTTCTGCCATTAGTTACTTTGGCAGTTTTAAGTTTTCAAAATTAAATAATATGAGCATGATCTAAGTAGTTTAGCACAATAAGTAGGTATTTAGGATTACCATTCAATACTGAAATGAATGTAGTTCATCATTGGCAATAATATGACATGATAAATATTAACAAAATTGCAGGTAGTTTAGATAGAAACTGATGAGTTCAAACATTCAAGTAGTTCTAAATAACCGCCACAAAGCAACGTCACAAAAACTATCAGTGTTTTTGTTATATTGCAATGTAGGTTCTATAATCCTATACTCTAATACGAGCACTCTCTGTTTGTTTGTACGAGCAATCTCGAGATCCAACGGAAGGATTTTGCTGAAATTTTGGGATTAGAGGCTTTTGGGTCTAAAAAATCGATTGGTTAAAACCGCTACCTCAGGAAAACTCTTTATTTTTCTAAACAACTCATTTGAAAATTGAAAATTTTTAACATAAGGTTTATGGAATTTAAAATCATTACATATGTTTATTGACTATATAATACTAACAGTAATCAGCTGTTTCCTATATTATTTCCATTATATGCTGATTTCAAGCTTAAAACAATTTGTTTCATTTCTAACCTTTAAGATAGGTTATTGTGGAGAACGACATCTGTTAAAGTATTTTTATTTCGTATTAACGTATAGGATAAACAGTTCATATATGTACTTAAGTTCGAAAAATATTCATATTTATTCAGTATGCGATTTGTATTTACTTACATTTTCCTAAAAAAAAAAACACAATAAAAAAATACCGAGTGATGCTCGGTCGCTCAGGTACTATGTTTAAAAGATTCAAGAGTATTGGTTAATAGTTATTTGTGTATCTAAGGTGCAAAATTGAGTTTGTTGCACGAGATAAACATTTGACGTTAAAGTTTGTTGAGGGCGACTAAGTAAACTTTGCACCCGTAATACACACAACGTTTTTCCTACAGCTACATTTTAAATGAGCAGTTTAAAAAAAGATTTGTTTTACTAAACAAAACGTGTTTTCGTCATACCAACACAATAAACTATTCATTGTTTTCAGTACTATCAGCTGTGGTTGAAACCAATCGATTCCTGATAGGCCGGGTAAACAGTCCGGGTAAAACTGAAAAAAGGACTAGGCCGGGAAAGAAGGTTCCAAGATTTGTCACCACGAGCGCTGCTATTCTACTTACCGTACAGTGACTAGATAGAGACAGTGTGGCCATATGAAAGTGGCCGCCATGTTTTTCCTAAAAGTAATGTCATCTGCTCAGAATTATAATGTAAAGATTAGTGTTATATCTCTTTGTAATTATAAGAGAAATGACCTCTTTGTTTTTTTTATAAAGGGAAAAACAAGCGATTTAATTGTTACAGTTTGATATTTATATTGAAATTAAATAATAAAAACTGTGTTTCTTCTTAAAAAGGTATTCTGTTTTTTCGTGCAAAAAATTTATCAAATATAATAGAAACAGATAAAAATTTAGGATAAACATGGCTGCCGGCCAATAGGAAACAAGACCTCACTTGGCCACACTGTCTATATCTAGTCACTGTAACTTACCGTACAGTGACTACATTTGACATAGAGACAGTGTGGCCATATGAAAGTGGCCGCCATGTTTTTCCTAAAAGTAATGTCATCTGCTTAGAATTATAATGTCAAGATTAGTGTTGTATATATTTGTAATTATAAGATAAATTACCTCTTTGTTTTTTTTTATAAAGGGAAAAACAAGCCATTTAATTGTTACAGTTTGATATTTATATTGAAATTAAATAATAAAAACTGTGTTTCTTTTTAAAAAGTGTATTCTGTTTTTCGTACAAAAAATTTAACAAATATAATAGAAACAGATAAGAATGTAGTATAAAAAATTGTACACATTTACCAAGTTAAAAATCCCTGTCAACATAGTCAGGTAGGCCTAGATAAAGTGTGTTGTTTTAAAATAATAGTATTTTGTTGAATGATGTATTTCTGATGTGTATCTAATTAATCCGCCTGTGATATTTCGCGGGGGTTTACTATTGTATGAATAATATACTATACAGTTAGTCCCACAACAATCAACATTTTCAGAGCATCCTACCCAGGGAGCAAAGTAAACAGCTGACAAGTAAAACAAAGAGGTATAATTATTACTTGACGCTGAGTACATTATTTGTTTAGTTTACGCACTGCACACTGCAGCGAGTGTGCAAAAACGCACTTTATTAAGTTGCTGTAGGACTGTAGGAGTAATAATATTACAACTGCTATGATGAGCAGTGGTCTCAAGACATAAATTAGTGCCCAGCTATAAATAAACAATCAGTTATTATAAAGGGGATCAATCAGTTTAAAAGAATAACCTTTGGTTTAAATATTATATTGATGAAAACAATCCACAGATAAAATTATCCATTACAATATCTTTGTACCATAATAATTAGTCTTTATTTTTATTTGGATTTACTCAATGAGAACAGCTGATATGTATTTTTATACGTTTTCATCAATCTATGACTTCAAAATTAAAAATACATTCCTAGAACTGCAAGTAGAAGTGTGTGTGTGATAAGTAGGCAAAGTAGGCTATATTATGTGTTATTCGATTATTGTTACATTAACTTACTATGGGACTGACAAGATGTGAGTGAGTCATAGGAGGATAAGTAATTTAGCATATTTTACCTTTTATTTTTGTTGATAATTGAGGCTAATATCATGTTCTTTATTACAATTTCTTTAAATCCTAATTTTATTTGGTTTCTTTATCAGATGGTATGAACATAGGCTAGTTGGTTTGACATAAATGAGTAGCCTATGTCTGCTGGCCGTTGTATTACATTGTTTACAGTTTGTTAGCAGTGATACTTATAATTTCTATTGTTGTATTCATAGTCGGATTCTTTGTATACTAAAAGTGTATCAAATTTGTAGTTTTTATTTGTATTTACTAAATATATAAAACTTAAAGAATAAGGAAAGTATAGCCTAGGCCTAGTACCTAATATAAAACACTTCTATGTACTACTTTGTCTAACTTACAAAGAGTTATTATTCACCTTTGTGTGAGCTATAATAATCCTTTGGCCAACAGTTTAAAGTTTAGATAAAAATAATAAATCTGTAGCTAGAAATAGATTTTTGGTTTAAAATGACAAACTCATTTGAATTTTTATAGGCTAGCCTACTAGGCCTATAGTAAAAAATGTTAGGATTCTGTGTACATATACTTTTGATTGGTTCAGTATTGCTCTAGGTTTACTAATACGATTTTGAGAATGTAAAAAAAATTTCTAATGTCTATTTGAGACGAATAAATGTGAAAAAAGTTGAAACTTTATTCGGAAAACTTTTAGAATATTACGAGGCCTATAGCCTATATGTTGATGTAGCATCAGCAAAGAAAACATTAGAAGAAATAATTTTTTTTTAGCAAATAAAGAAGTGATACCAACTTATATAGGTCTAATGTTTAAAAACTTAAAACATAGGCCTACTGCAACTGGAAACTGTAAGTTAAGTTAAAATGTTTTTTAAGGTTGCAATCAAATTTTGAGAGAAGTAGTGGTATTCTAACATTTTACTGTAAAGCCTATTCTTTGTAAGTACTCTTTCCAATGATAATTAGAATGTTATCCTTTGGCTGTTCGAATGTTACACTCACTTCTTACTTTCCTAATTAAATGGTTGTCGTCTGCAAAGATGTCATTGGTGTGGAGTGTTGTAAACTTGCGTACGTTGCCATAGTCAAATGTAATAGCATAGAAACATTATTCTGTAGGTAGAATGTTAAAACTGCTATGTGGAAGTCCTGGGTAAAAACACAAGCAATAGGCCTACATTTGTAAAAAACCTTAACATTTTGAGATCTTGTAAGTGTAGTTCTATTAAGTTGAGGCATTTGAACTTGTTCAGTGGTAAATCAATGTTACGATCCATATTAATGTAAATTAAACAATTTCGGTATTTAAAAAGTAATAACATATAAAATATCTTTATATAACTTCTTAAAAAGCCCACGTTGTGGAAGCCAAAATTATAATATATATATATATTATAATTTTGTGAATGCTCAAAAGTTGGGTGTCAAAATTATAGTATAACTGAAACTATTCTTATTTGTTGGCATCTAATGCATAAACATAGAAATAATTATTCAAACACACAAGTTTAAGGTCAACATCATCATAAACATATTTATTGAAATTTTCTAGTATCAGTATTACATATTACATTAATTTTATACTTGGGTTTGCCTTGACAAAGTTTTATGTAGGCCTACCCTTGGCTTAGCTCATTTATAGGTAAAATTTGAGTCTCTTTAAAATGTCTATCTATATAGGCCTATTAATAGGCAAGCACAAAACTTGTCGTCCTTTTTTCTCAGCTTGTGTGCATCGTAGGAGAAATTCACGCATACCGTTAGAAAGGTAGTGTCCTGTAGATGAGCAGAATCCCATTACAATTTACATCGGTCCTCAGGGATACGCCCCAGTAGCCCTCAAAGTTTCAATGTTAATCTTATGGAAGGTCAATCTTAACCCTTAACATCCCAGGTCACGGTTTTGTCACACTTTGTCCCAGGTCCGGTCTCACAGACCTCTTATTAAAAATACACTTAAAAAATATTTAACAAGTAGTAAATTCTTATTATATATACTAATTGGGTTTGTTGTGTTAAAAACTACACAAATAAATCAAAACTAAATTTATTTTAAATATTACATTGTTATAAAAATGTATATAATAGCAAGACTGCAAAAAAGTACCTTATTTTACGTTATGTCAAATATACTGTACAAAATCAAATACCCTATACCATAAAAATTACTTGTAGTTAAATTTGTGTTGTTTAACATACACATTGTTAGAAAAATACCAGAAACAAGTATTAAACACAAAATAAAATAAAAATAACAGCAGTACTTTTACATCATTTTTTCTTCCTTATAAAATCTCTGCAATTGTTGCAAATTTTGGTGCAGCATTCAAGGCAGATGGGCTTCTTACAACAATGACACATATAAGACGTCTTCCTCCTCTTTTTTGGGTCACAAGTGTAGCATGTTTTACGTTTTTCTAATCGGTCTCCCAGTACGTCCGGTCTTGGTTCTGCCACACCTAACACACGGCGAATAGATGCGCGAAGCTCAAAGGTCAAGTGGGTGTTGTTGACTCGCCTTTCCATCTGTGGTGTCACTAATGAATTTGCAAGCCTCTTTAAGAAATTAAAGCGGCTCATTTGAGGACTGTCTTTGTAGGAGTTGTAGAGTACAAAGGCATTTACCCCACTTATGTCCAAAATCCGGAACAATAATGCCATTGGCTAACGTTGGGTACGACGGGCAGTTGAATACTTGGCACACTTTTCATCTAGGGCGTCGACGCCACCTTTGGTTTGGTTATAATAAGTTATAATCTCTGGTTTGCCTGTTTCACCATCTCTGGATTCGTCGTGATGCATAGAAGAAATTAGAATGACGACCCTAGCCTTTTTAGGTACAAATGAAACTAGAGTTAGATCACTAGTAAATGCATACAGTGAAGAACCAACTTCCTTACTTCTAACTGGTAATAGTTCTTTTGGAATTTCCTTTTTATTTTTTTTCAATGTGCCTACATACGTTAGACCTCTCGATTTCAAACATTTTGATAACTCGATCGAGCTAAACCAGTTGTCTGCAGTGACGTTCCGGTTAGTATTTTCAATGGGTTTAGTGAGCCTTATCACAGCCTGAGTGGGTTTTTGCAACCTTTTTTCAGCCGGATCTAAGCTTCGGCCATCGGAATCCTTCCCCGTATATGCATTCAACAGGTAACCAGTGCGAGCATCAGTTAGGCACATTACTTTGATTCCATATTTACACGGTTTATTTGGCATATATACATTTTGAATTTACATTTTCCACGAAAAGCTACGAGCATTTCATCGATACATGCACATTCTCCAATCTTGTACAACGTTTGACAGTTGTCAATAAATTTTGTAAAAATGTCTGACAATGGAGCTAATTGATCATTCTGCCGGCGTTCTACCCGGGTTGTAGGGTCATCAAATCTCAAGCATGTTAGCAGCACGCCAAACCTGTTTTTGGATATGACACACCTAAAAATGTCACGTCCTGTACCATCAGTGGCATAAAATAATCTGTAATCTTCTCTATTGGATTTGAAAATAGCTGAGTAAAATAGTAAACCAAAAAAAGCTTTTAGTTCACACATATCGGTTTCTTGCCAATTTTGTAGATCATATGCAGGCTTTTCTCTGTTTATTTTCTCATTGGTCCACTTCAATATAATATTCAAAATATCGTTACTCATTAATAAATTCCAAATAATAATAGGATCTGGACTGTTACCAACCTGAGCAGGTGGCCGTATTGCTGGCAAACGAATGATGTTGTGCTGACGCACGCGGGACCGCTTCAAAACTGGTTTTGATGACCAACAATAACGGTTACGTCCAAAAAGGTTTTTAGTGTTGGTAGACGATGCATCATCTTCACTTTTATCTTGGTCACTTCCATCACTAACTTCACTTTCATTAATCACAGCTGGCAAAACGAATTCGTCCTCACATTCACTTTGTTCAGATTCCGAATAATGGTCACTATCAATCATATTATCACCCCCAATTGATTCTTCATCACTCCCTAAAGTGTCCTCGTACCAGTTCTCAATCGTTTTCTCAAAATCAGCGTCCGTAGTTCGCACAGGAGAAGAAGGGCCAGGTAGCGAATCCATAACGTATAGGCCCAGGTCCGGTCACTGAGACGGCACCGCACAAACAAAGCTATATATACTACTCAAGGTCACGTCAAAATAGGTACTGGCGACGGCAACTGTGTGTGGTGGTGGGGAAGAACAACTAGAAAGCGCCACAATATTCTACCCCACCCCTAAGTGATGCCAACTGAAAAAAAAAAATTTGCTTGCGGTCTGCGTGACCGGACCTGGGACGTTAAGGGTTAAGGAAGAACAAGAAGAAAGATTTCTTTTGATTTTATCAGGGGCACAAAAAACAGCTGTTCGTATGAAAAGCTTAAAACTGCTGATTTTGATCAACAGCTGATTTTGATCAACAACTGATTTGGATCAAAAACTTAATATAATTTTAGGTTAGGTAAATCAAGCAATAGCAATAGCGAAGCATTGCCGGGTCCACTAGTTTTTGATTAATTTAATCGGATTTTTAATTTATGTCAGGATAGGCACTCTGCTGGTAGGCCTACTGAATATACCTCCTTATTTTTGTTATACACATTTATATCTGTTTAATATAGTTCATAAAATATTGGAACAGTTAATTTAGTATTTGGTTGATGAAAGTATGTTTAAAATGTTTTAATTTACACTATTTGAGTCCTATTGTTCATTTCAAAGTTAAATTGTTTATATTTCAGGTAATTGATATAGAATATACCAGTCTCTATTGAAATTTTGTTACTGCTTTTACTTTTTATCTCATTAAACTTTTAAAAAAAAATGCAACACTGTTTATATTATAACACACCTTCACTCTTCAATGGCTACTGTACAACTCATTTGGAAAAGGACGCCGTTTTTGGCTTTATGACGCTCTCGGAACAACGGGGTTCACATCCCTCCGTGTAGATATCTTGTATGTACTTTCACTTTCTATTGTTCGTCGGCGGACGAATACTTTAATGATGTCATCGGAGAAGGTTTTCGTTTGCTTGCATAATATAGCTTGTCGTCTTGCTTGGCGTAATAAATCTAGTGCGTTTATTATCGTATTTCTATTAATTGGGTTTTCAAGTTTTGATAATTATTCTTGCATTATAAATACGTTCTGATTCTGCTGTTATAATTTTTAAATAAAATATTATTTATCGTAAAGGATTTTACCGCGACAAAATAAACTGACTTCTGGTTAGTTAGTCAACATTCACACAGCTGTTCCTTACTACTTTTAATATTTGTAACTCAACATACATCATGGTCCAATGGATACTTAAATAAAATAGAAATTACAATTTATATTTTTATTCAGGGCTTAAAATTTAATTTACATATGCTAAACGTTTATTCTAATGTATTTGGTTATGTGATTAGTGGTTCAAGTTAGTAAGTTTATTCTTAATTATCCGATCGGCTCTGGCAGCGTATTCGATATCTACAAATGGAATTTTGAATTGTTTTTATGGATGTCTTGTTATTAATAACATGTGGTTATACGTTGAATTTATTTGTGATTGACAAATAAATATGGGAATGTGTTGTGGTGCTTTTTGTTGCGAAATAATATTTCACTATGCATTGTTTTGGTTGGAGGTTACATTCGGTTAGGTTACAAATGCCTTTACAGTAGGTTGGTTCTGAATTACTTATCTAGTTTATAAATAAATACATCTAGGTGTAGTATTGACATTACATCTACTTAATTTTTGAAATTTCTATAGCTATGTGCATTTTTCTATTACATCATAGGCTAGGCTATTTAAGAATGTTGGTTCCAAAAGGTTAGGTTCTTGGTAAGCTACTTTTACATTATTTTTGATACATTTGTGATGTTGTACTATTATAAACATTTATGTGTTTTAATTTTTCGCAAATAGGCCTTATATTCACATATAATATTCAATTTCATAAAAAGATAGGTTAAGGCCTATATCCCTACAGTACTGCCCTGCTAAGCCAAATGGCCGTATCTACATGAAACACCAAAATGAGAAAACCTCACTCAAAGTTTGCCAACACATTTTTCTTGTTTACTAAAATTTGGTTGGCCACAGAGATTTAAAGTTTTTTGATTATTTGTGTATTTTATCTCTAGTTTATATTAAGTAAATACATTTTCATTTAAATTTAGAATTTCTCATTTTTTCATTCAGTTACGTCTTTGCCAATAAAAATTTCAGAAGCCAAAAAGCAGTAACTGCAGTTACGTCTATTTGGCTTATTATATCAAGTGGCTACTACTGTCTGTTGTAAGTAAATAAAAGGCAGCAACTGCAGTTACGTTTTTCTGGCTTAGTTTTAAGAGAAGATTTTAGATGCCTAAAAGGAAATCAACAGCAGTTACGTGGCAATAATAAAATAGGCCTAGCATATTAAATGTAGCCTTTTCTAGTTATTTAAGGCTTAGCTTATAACAAATAACTAATACAACTTTCAAATATGTAGCAAATAAAACTATCCAATGGTTTTTTAAGGAGTTGAAAAAAGTACAAAGGAAAATAATAAGAAAATATTAGTAAAGTATGTATTGTCAATTAAATAGGACACATTTTACATTAAATTATGCCAACGTTTACAAGTTACCAATATTCTTTATGGCACATTTAAACACAGCATTAACTAAGATAAACTCATTACATTTCTTTTAAAATAAATACACACTTAAAACTTCTAAAATATTTTTTTTTTGTAGGCCCTACAACCTCTGTGTCTAAACCATGAAAGTTTTAATGATAAATGCCACTAAATCAATGCAAGATGTCTAATCAGGAACATTGGTATCTGGTATACAGATTTTACATTAAGTTATGCTAACGTTCACAAGTTAACAAATGTCCTTTTACCTTACAGAACATCATTAAATATCCTTTAAAAGAAATAATAACAAACTTCTAAACAATGGTTTTAGGCCCTACTAACTCTGCTTCTAAATAATGAATGTTTTGATGATTTAGGCTAGACATCAATGTCTGATATCAAATCACGAACGTTGCTAACAGGCATATTACGCCAAAAGTCTTTTCTGTTATTTGATATAAGGGGGAGAAGTAGGCTCATGATGTCAGAATTTTTGCTAGGGCAAATTCCTCTTGAGGAATTTCTCCGTTGCGGGGAAGGAATGTGTTTCCTTTTAATAAGAGCCACCTTCAAAAAGTCTAACTCTGTTTCATCCCCAGTAAATGAGGTTTTGTACTTGAGATTCATTGACCCTCTTTCAAACACTACTTGAACCATATTGGCCAAACATGGCCTTGGAGTTGTTTTTCCTATTTTGGTGATTGTGGTCAAACTCCAAAAAAAGTCCGAACTGTTCAAACTACAAACGGTTGCCTTTCCAGAAATACTTTTGTTAACGGCATCTGTAAAGTCTGTAAAATCATAAACTTTGCCCTTGAGCTTAAGCTGATGCTTAGCAACTTGGTGGTGGAAGCTATCCCCCGACATGTACGTGTGACCTGGCTCCAAATAGTTGAACTCAATATGTGTTGCAGACATTTCCTGGCTGTTTATTAGCCACACCATGTGGGAGAAAAGGGACCAATTTTTGTTCTGTGAGGCACAGTTAGCCATCCACAAAATTATTTTCTTGAGTTTGTAAACTTGTGGATTGCACTGCATACTATATCTTCTTTCTTTCTGCCCGATATGCCTTCATGCCATATAGGCTATTGGTTTAATCTGTGCAGGCTGTTCCGTGCCTACAGGTACGAAAGATTCATTTAGAACCTCAATCCTTTTAGTAAAGATACACTCCTTGAACTCATCCATGATGGGCAGCATTATCAATTTTTGGAGGTCCATTGAGTAGACTACAGTTTTATTTAGCCCATACTCTTCTGTGTTCTCTTGTGAAACTGACTTTTGGTACTGTTTCCTTGCTTCGTCATATTTAATTTGGTGATGCAAATGGGTTTCACATTCTGAACATGAAGCAGCATATTGTCGTGGGTGTTTTGCATGTTCATTATTATACTTCATAAACAGTTCATACCTCTCACACTCTTCATGGCCCAATTTTGTAAAGGAAATGTTCATGTCTGACACTACAGATCGATACAAATCATAAGAGTGATTTAAATTAGGATTCTTCTGTAGAAAATCTGTGTGCATAGTTTTAACATTAATGCCAGTAGGCAAATACAACCTGTTAGTGGCATGTTCACTCCTATAATGATGCACACAGAGGTGAAAAGTCATGACGTGCTCTCTTATGATAGTTTTATCAACTCTGTTATGAGGTGGGTGTCTTCCTCTCATGTCAGGTTTTGGGGAAATGCTGGCAATAGGATGATTTAAAGTGTTGAAGATTGTCGTTGTTTTTTCCATAGCCTAGGGTGACCAAGAAAAAACGTTTTGCATACTTGCACTCTATCGCCATCAGCATTGGTTAAAGTGTAAAGAAAGGTTTTGTTCCTCCTGGATTCATCTACAGTCGTTTTTCTTGCTTTAATCTTCCTGTTTATGTTACTCAGAATAAATACTTGTCTTTTATTATTTTGGAGGGACCAAAACTGTTCGTGAATTATTTGCCTCCTTTGGTAAGTTATCTTCTCCATACATTTACGTTTACATTTACCACCATCGCATGGAGGCTTCAATAAATGTTTTTTTTTCTTTGGATTTTTCCAATTTTGATTATTGCATGTTTTATCTTAAAATTACATTCAAACAACTTAGAACTCACAACAACAACAAGAGAATATGTCAACAACAAACAATGAACTCATCACTCTCAGCTGTCAGTATTCTCGATTTTTTAACACCTGATGCAGTTTCACATAGAGGCTAGCCAGCACCCAGCCTGAGGTTGAACATTTATTTACAAATAATAGCAAAATTAATTCTAGACACAGTTTCGTTAGCACTTTTTATTTGGAATGATTTATCAAGAATATTACGTAAGTGGAGTGATATGAATGAAGTACTAAGACAGAAAGCAGTAACTGACTGACGCTAAGCCAAAAAGCAGTAAGTGTAGTGTAGATACTGCTTTCTGCTCTAGTACATGTCACTTACGGCCTTTTGCCTTAGTACTTATGCTGTTACAATGTACATACTGCTTGTCAGCTCTGTTATATCTCAAACACTATTGCAGATACGACTTTTTCCCTTAGATTTTTGGATTCACTGGGTTCCAAAACATGGGAATTGATATATATAACTCAAAAATTTTAATTTTGTCAGTTACGCCTTTTTGGCTTAGCAGGGCAGAGTAGGCTATGGCCCAAATTATGATGCTTCTGTTAAATAACGACACTGAAACTTTATTTTTATAATTTTGTATAGAAAAAAATATTTTAACATGATAAAATGTTTAAAATTTGTTTATGTATCCAATATAAATAGTAGGAAAGAAATTACATAGCGAAAGATATCGAAAGCGTTTTGTATACATATATGCCTACTTGTAGGCCAGTTTAAAAATAATTTAAATCTAGCAATATCGTAGTGCCTGTTTAACTGTATATTTAATAACAAAAAATGAACAATTGAAAAAATACGACCATTTATTTTTACACAATACCAACACAACTCCGATTTTTTCGTATACACGTTCCAATTATCCTTAAAGCAAATCACAAATGTTTTTGATACCTACAGTATATAAAATTCAATAACAGATCATAGTTAACAGGTATTAATCCTAAACTAACTTCCATGTCTCCTTCTACTCTTCGTTTCAACTTTAGTTGGCAGTACGGAGAATGTCGTGCTATTCTTGGGCGCTCCGCTGCTACTAGAATGCACAAAAACATAGGGTAGGGCCTACAAGCGTTTGCCTGCATTGGATTTTAAAATAAATATTTTGGTATTGTAATTCAACAAGCAGGTATTATAACTAAACTAGCTTATAGCTAACACTAATTATTATATAACTGAAAGTAGGCCTACAGTTTAAGCTTTTTTTATTATATTATCTAGTACACAGTAGAACTCCAATTATCCGGACTCCAACTATCTGGATCGCCAATTATCCGGATCAGATTTGATTAAGAACATAGTCAAACGGATGCGAGACTTGGCGGCGCGGAATCGATTTAAGGTAGCAAAACAGCTGACTCTGCCTGGTATGTTAAAAAAATAATGTATTTTACAGTGATTTAGTATTGTTTGTAAATATTACGTAATGTAAAAATTGTCATTGATATTGTTTTTTTCATAATAAATACCGTAAATGTTCTCTATTGTGTTTTGTTGAAGTTTTTCTCCTAAAACGGCTTTTTTTCAAGAAAAATCCAACCATCCAGATTTTTGATTATCCGGATCGGGTCTGGTCCCAATTAATCCAGATAATTGGAGTTCTACTGTATGAACATATGTTTGTAAAGTTTGCAAGTCAGAAATTATTTTATTGGCGAATTTCTATAGGAAATGTATAGGAAGAATATAGGCTTAAGCCCTATCCTGTTTTCTACGTTTTTATTTTTTCTGAGGTAGTAGGTAATGGCGCCAAACAGTAATACTGTTTCTTTCTAGCAAAAGTGTATTCTTTGCTCGTTTCTCAAAAAAAAATCAAGACTCTTTTAACCCTCCGATGGTTAACTATATGACCTCTGGTGGTTTAGCCTGTTTTTTGGTTTTCGCAGACTTATTTTCAAAAATCAATAAAAATTGTATTTTTTTACTGATTAAAGCACTATTATATATATCATTTTGTTCAGAAAATAATTAAGTATTACAAAATATGGTGAAAAATTATTTACCAAATACTTTCAGATGATCATTTCAGGAGAGAAGAAGAAGAAATTGTGAATCCTGAAGTTCTTTTTTGAGTTTTCACATTTTTTCCCAAAAAATAAATTCACTTTAGCCTACACTTTCTGAAATATACATTTTGTTAAAAATATTATACTGAATAAGAAAGTATTAACTTTTAAAACTTATTTACAAAAACAAAAAAGTTATGTACAAAAAAAGTAAATTAGAGAACCCCTCAATCTGATGAAGTCCCACTGCCAGACGAAAAGTCAAGTAGTTCCACATCGAATGGCATATCTTCAGCTTCAATCACTTTCACCTGAATCACTTATGTCAATGAATCACTTATGTCAATTAATCACTCTATCAATCTCAATGATACGTAAACTATCCAATTTTAATAAACAGAAAACTACGAGACAGAAAACACCAGAACTCGATATAAACAAACACTAAAAAATCAGCATGTAATATTTTCATCCTGCCGTTCTAGAAGCAAAGAACGTTCACTAAAGAACGAGTTGAATCACCTGTTTAGAATGGTATAAAATACAATATGTTTTTTTTTAAGATTACTATGCGATAATATATCAATAAGCAATTGACGACACATTGGCATCAAACAACCGCAGGTACGTTAATGCTGACGACGCGTTGTCAATAAACCATCGGAGGGTTAATAGCCACAAAATTTTTTTTTTTTTTTTAAATCAGGAAGGTCTGTATTTCTATTAATTTTAGCTAATACACCCGCAAGTGTAGGAGGTGTGTTAGCGTCAAAGAATGGTGCGCAAGTAATTCTTCTAATTGCACTTTTATCGAAATCACTATATTTGACACTCTTACTGTTATTGTATTCTACATTTTTTTCTTAAAATTACCATAGAATTTCTCTTGTCTTTCCTAAACCTATAAATTGATCTTTCACTATTCCCAGTTGCTTCTTTGGTTTTTTTTACCAAAAATAAAATTTTTTTTTCCGGGTGGGCATTTTTGGAAGTATATTCATGTACATTAACCCTTCGGCGTGGTTTGCCGTCATATTAACGCCGCGCTCAAGAATATCTATCGGTGGTTTGCTGTTATATTAACGCGCGGTGACAACCCAACATGTGCTGCTTTCCCTCGTCGGGTATTTGAACTATTTCGAATTTTACCGATATGCAGTACGTGTACGTTGTATAAAAACAGACGAATATTCCTAATTAAATATTTAGTTGCTCCATGCATTTCTTCGTCTTGTCACAGATTATATTCAACAGATGTTGTTGTCAACATTCAGGCAGCTGAACAATAGTGTCATGGCGTATGGCGTCGTTCTGTTTTATTGTGTTACTTGTCGTTTTATCGTTGTTTTATTAATATTTAGTGTTAATTATGGTTGTGTGTCGATATATATTTTAATGATTGTTTGTATCAGAGTATAAATTAGCGAATATGACAGCTCGTAATAGTGAAATAGACCGTTGGCTTGACGACGATGTGTTGTCAGAGGATAGCGATGATAAAATGAAGTTGATTATGCACAACTGGATACAGTAAATGTCACAAATTTACAAGAAAATAATAGTGATGATGAGGAAATTACTTTTAGATATGAGAATCTTAGTATTAGGCACGATACAAATCAAAACTCAGTGAACGTAGTTATAGATGAGCCTGAAGTTAGTACTGATGTTGAAGTAGGACAAGGGGATAGGTTAAGTGTTTCTGCAGAATTAGATGATACTACTAATGTAAATATAGAGTCGCAAAACTCAATGGAGTTAGTTTTAGTTGAACCTCAAGTTTAACAATAAACAGGTATAAAAATTATTAAATTCTGACTGTATTTAACAATGTTATGGGAAATTTTACAAAGGACTACATTTTTAGCCTCTGTCGGTAGAAATAAATAAATAAAAATTATATTTCAAATAACTTTTTATTGTGTTTAGAGTGTAGTCCATATATTAACAACAAACAGGTAAAAAAATTATTAAATTCTGACTATATTTAACAAAGTTATGGGGAATTTTGCAAAGTACTACAATTTTGCCTCCGTCAGTGGAAAAAAAGCCCGCAGCTAGGGGTAGCCCGCCATTAAGTAATCCCGGCTTGAAGGGTTAAGCACAGTTTTCCTCTTACCGGTTTCCCCTTTTCCCCTGAAGGTGTCATACTACTATATTTACAAAAGTCTTAACACAGTATTATACATATATATAATATGTACATATATATAAATATATAACACTTATTTAATAAACTTTTTACCAGTTTCTCCTTTTCCTATATAGTATAACGTTAAGCGTTATAAAAATAAAATAAGATTGATTAAAGTGTTAAAAAAAATGTGTTGTCGAAAAACTTGAAAAAATAAAAAAAAATGTCAAACTAATAAAAAAACGTTATATGTGGATTATTACTCACCTACACTTCATCACTCTTAATTACCTTTAATACTCGTCGCTTATTATTCAACTTTAATTACAAAAAATACTCCTCTCTCTTCAACCTCCACTACAAAAATTATTCACCATATAACTCACCTTAACTCCAACTTACAAATCCACAGTTCACCTTAAAAAACTTCCTTTATTTTACCTTACAAAACTTCTTCACTTTTAACTCTTAAAAAAAACTTAATATTCCACATATGACATATTTCTATGCTTTCTTAACTTTATTATGCATATTATTACTTATAAAATTCTTTATTATTAATTTAACTTCTCAGGTTATATAATTATACAGACACAAATTAATCATTATCATGAAAACAAAATAGAACAAATTATCAATAATTTACACAAGATACAAGTTACAATTATGTTGAATAGGTTAAGACGCAATTCAAGATTAAATGAAGTTAGGCCTATCTATAAAAAAGTTTAAAAATTTTAAATGCAGACTGGAATTATTATACTACATGGCCATCTATACTCACGAAATTGTTCAAGACACCGTTTATACCTAGGATTTTCCTGATAACTTTGGATATTTTCTCACTTTACATCCTCCACACACCAAAAAACCGAAACCGCGTGGTCACCTTTACACAAGTTCCATTTTCTCGGCAATCACTCGATGCATTTTTACGCCCAAGCGTACGCTAACGCTACACCATTAATGGTTCATGTTGAGAAGTCCATTTCTTCTCCTCCGTACCAAAAAACCACTTTTTTCCAGAAATTTCTCTAACAAGGCACACACAACAAACTCAACTATACGCCATGTTCTTTCTTCCTCCAAGCGGTACATCGCCTTCTCTATCCACCAAAGTTTCACCATCGACCAAATCAAGTTTGCTCTGACACTATGCATTAATATAAACGTTTATGTTATAATTTACTCTTTACATACGCTTTCCTCAACTTTATTATTTTTATTATTAAAACTGTTCATTATGTGACCATTTATTTTTCCTTTTTAATTGTTCTTTTCAACTGCACCACTGTCTTTAGTTATTATGAGCTCTTATACACTTTATATACATTATATATTTTTACTCATTAATGTTTTTAAGTCTGCTTTTTTTACTCATTAATGTTTTTAAGTCTGCTTTTTTTACTCTTTATTATACAGTCTGCTTATTTTTCATTTTATGTTTATCTGAATCATTATGTTTTAACTATTTTGCGTCTTAAATGAATTTATGTATGTTGTATGAATTATAAATATCTATTATTGAATATGCATCTCTTTATCTACCAGACCATCCTTCTAGGTTTTAGTCGTTATGGGAATTTACTAGTTAAATTTATATAATGTTTCTGTTACATTTACTGTAAGTGTCACAATAGTTAAAATTACTGAAGGATCCTGATTTTGATAAACTTTTATAAACATGTAATTTAACTTTAAACACAACTAAATAACTGTTAAATCATAAAACACATAAAACTAAAATATATATGACTAAGTTTGAAAATATTAAACTTACCCATACGCACTTGTCAATACTGACCCTCACTCATCGACAACCCTCATACAACTGTAGAATGACACCCTTTGTCTGTTATTTCCAACAAGTGTAAGGGATTTCCAGGTATGTAGAAACTTGCCAAATGTCAATAGTGGACTCGTAACCAAACAATGCACTACCGTACATGACAGAAGAAGTGTTATTTATTAGGCCTACACTCTTTTCATCGCTTCTGTTCATTTCGTCTATTTCGAGCCCTTCGGCCAGAGCAAGTCATCAAGAATGAAGTCAAATATGAATTTACACAGGTATTTTTTCCCCATTGCAAAGAGTAATAAAAATTGTGCCTTACGATCTCGTACAATAAAAGAGTGTTAATAAATATTCTACTAATGTAACTGAAGTGCACAGAAATGTTGAACTAAAACTGTTTGTTTAATCAAGATAAACAAGAGATTTACAAAATTCAGTTTGCCTAATTAGTAAATAATAAATAATTGTTACCAGAGCGTTAAAAAATGCAGTACGGTAATTAGTAAATAATAAATCATTATCAGAGGGTTAAAAAAATCAGTAATTAGTAAATAATAAATCTTTACCCGTAGTTTGAAATAAATTGTTTGAGAAGAAAGTAACAATTATTTAGTGATATTAACAGTTATTAATAAATCCCTTATAAACACGAAACATTTACCTTATATTGATTGTATTTATCTAACTGAAACAGTTACAGTTCTGTTAATTTGCAATAATGCGTTCAGTATTTATCATTTTATTAGTGATAGATTTTCGGGCGAGTAGGAAATATATTTTCAGGACACTCCGTAAGACCCTTACTGCCAACTAAACGTAAATGCAGAGTAGTGACATAGCTAAACTATGTGCCGTTTTTTTTCTCTTACTAAACTGTCACAAATATATTCAAACGATATATATACTAAAATTAATTAATTTATATAGTAACATATATATATATATATATAATTATACATATGTAATATTCACCATAAACTAACCAAGCTTCTCATTTTAGTTGCGTAGGCCTATAGCATAAGTAGCCTATTCATTGCTAAGTTCCACATTTCTTTCTTGTTTCCTTTTAGTAACATAATATAGGGTGGTCCATATGTATGGGAACACCTCAATAAATTGGAAACTGTTATATGTAATACTGTAACTTTCAGGATAAGTTATTGGTGAAATACTCTACCTTTTGACAGACAACTGAATTTCAACCCCTTCTCAGGGGGTGGCCAATGGGTTGTAACTCAAATAGTTAAAATGGGAACACCCATTGTGTGATACATCATCTTAAAGGTCTCTTTGAAACAAGAAAAACGGCATAAATAAAAAATTTGTACGATGCTTGTATCCAAAATGGCGACTGATTGAAATTTTGATTTTCAAAGAAATAATTGGTATAGCCTACATGTTTGATCAAAATTTTATTTGAACAAATACCAAAATACATCGAAACAACTCTGTTATTTATTTAGTAATTTGTTTATTAGATATTAATTGCAAATTTAAGAGAATAAATTGTTCTTACAGCATTTTTGATTTGAAATTTATTGGAACTGACTCATAACAATTCATGAAATTTATAAAATGCTATTAATAAAAAAATTAATTTTTTTAAATGTATTTTGGTATTTGTTCAATAAAATTTTGATCAAACATGTAGGCTATTTATTATTGTATGTAGGCTATACCAATTATTTCTTTGAAAACCAAAATTTCAATGAGCCGCCATTTTGGATACAAGTATCGTAGAAAATTTTTATTTATGCCATTTTTCTCGTTTCAAAGAGACCTTTAAGATGATGTATCACACAATGGGTGTTCCCATTTAAGCTATTTGAGTTACAACCCATTGGCCACCCCCTGAGAAGGGGTTGAAATTCAGTTGTCTGTCAAAAGGAAGAGTATTTCACCAATTACTTATCCTGAAAGTTACAGTATTACATCTATAACATTTTCCAATTTATTGAGGTGTTCCCTTACATTTGGACCTCCCTGTATGTACAGTATTTGTTTTCCTTTATGCTATCTTGACACAAATATATTGAAACAATAAATAAAATAAAATTTTATTAATATATATATATATATGTATATATTTAGATCAATATATTTAACACGTCCGTTCAGAAGACCGCGTTATCACTTCCCCTAGAATTACTGGAGTATATAGGTTTTTCATGAAAGCATATAGTACATTATCAACTATACCGTGTATGATCCGCTAATCAGTTATGACGTATCTTTTAAAATACGAGAAATTTTATTTTTTCTCAAGCTCTCCTAATAGCACGTCCGTTTAATTTTCAGCTTTATCGGATCCCTTGCATATACGTTTGAACTTAAGGCTATTCTCACGTCCATCTTGTATATTCTTTTTGGAAATATGGACTTAACGACATCCAACAATGTTGCCAGTTTTACTACTACTTTTAAACCAATCCGTTCAGCGCTCAGTATTGTGTCTAGTGAGAAAGCCTTGGTCTAGAGGGACAGGCATAGTACCATCTCTTTCTATCACACGCACACTCGCTGTTTCTGCTTCCTTAACTTTTGCTATCGCCGCCGCGTCTATTTGTCTGTAAGACTTTTCACCGTTGGCATGTTTACAAATAACAAACAATCTCTTTGATGGTGTCATCTTGTTTAACTATAGATTGTTATTAAATAATATGAAGTACTATAAGTGATAAAATTTATAGAAATAAATTAACAAAGAATTTTAAATGAATTGAATGAAATTTAACAAATAATGATAAAGAAATTTTTTTAACTAAGGCCTAACACATAAAATGAAAAAGTAATTACAATTTATATAGTGTATTTTTAGTAAATAAATATTAAATTAATACAATTATTATTGCAATACATTATATTTCTTATATGAAATAAATTTGATGTGCCATTTTCGTGTTATTAAATGTTAGGAATCGTCAAGAAACCAAAAGGAGAACTTTTTAAAGACGTAATTCCTTTTGTGTGTGATGGTAGTGCCATATTACACATTTATTTAGAACTATCATCAAATGAACAAACTTATTCTATTTTAGTTTCAAACTTTTCACAAATTATTAATAATAAATATACAGTACAATAAATAAATTAATATTGTTTGCATTTTACTGAACAAAGATCACCGAAGTGGTAATTCTCCTCGCCTCAGAGACTTACACATTTTTGTTTCGTAGATAACAAAATACAGAGTAGCCGTGAAACTTTGTAGTGTCTTACCGGTTGAAAGAGTAACAGCTGACTCGGAGGCGTGTCTTTGATTTTAATACTCGTCAAAACTATAATGCTTTTAATGTTTTAATTTTGTTTTGTTTTGACAGACCTAAAGCAAAGAGTTCTTTAACTAGTTATCCTTAATGCTAAAATAATTTGGATTATGATAGTGGACATTTATTTATTTTAATGTGTGAAGGAAGTGAAATTTAAAAAAATACCGGTAATTCAAATAAATGCGAATAAGGATTAAATATGAAATTGTGTAATGAAATCCATTTTTCAATTATGGATGAGTAAAAGTAACTTAGTATCTTTACATCGTGTATCATGCCCGTGGAGAAGAACAGAGATTGATAAAGGAGAGTACACAAAGGAAAAACGAAATTTAATCGGCCAGACAAGCCAACTGTTAATGAGTCATGATCTAAACAAATAGTGTAGCAAACAGCAGACAAGTTCATCCAAAAGCGCAAGGAGTTGACGTCTGGTCGAGAGCAGTGTTCCCAGATATACGATGATCGTAATATTGGTTTGTTATCATTCTTGATTATCATATTTTTTTATTCCAAAAATTCCATCACAAATTAGTAATATTTTTTTTAAATCCTTAGGTTCTTCAAAATTATTATTTTTTGTTTAAATCGCTGATATTTTCCCCCACTTCACTTCATGATTTAAGAAATGCTTCTACTGCCTGCATTAGCTTACTTATTAACAAACTAGAGAAGACCCCTGCGCGCTCCACACGCCAATCCCCGATGGAACCTTCTAAAAACATATGTTATGTTTTATTTATAATAAAGGTGTAGGATTCATAATGACCTCAAAACTAAGATGGTAAATAATGTTAAATGTTCAAATCAAATTATTTCTCATATTTTATAACAGCAGTTATAATAAAGGTTAAAAGAACCAGTAAGGTTCAGGTCTACACTAACAAACCTAACCAAAGAGTTAGAAATACAATAATTGTTTCACATTTTGAAATCAGCTGTTAATATTGGTTACTCACTATATATAATATACCATATATTATCAATAAAATATGCCTATTATTAAATTATAATACGTCTTATTTATTTTTAATTAGAATGAAACATAGTTTTACTTGTTTTTAAATTCCATAACGCAAGTTTTAATTGGTTTGTGTGTGTTGAAACATGTGTTGATTCAGTCTAGGCCTAGCTTAAAATATTATTTTGTTCTACGCTGGACATCTGAATCAACTGTTTTATCTGTTATTAAAAAAATGTATGTGTTGGATCATCAGTCCAGGCCTAACATAAAATTAGGTTTAATTTATTTTACCTGCCGTAACGGCAACATATACACATAATTTATGTTTTTGTGCACATCTTTGCACAGTACGTTTTGAATTTATAAGTTTCATCTTTTAATTGTCGTTTTTTAGTTTTTCAAAATGTTGCTTATTTATTGGTACTACAGCTGTTAGACGCTATGGGTTTTAACGCCCAACTTGATCCAGTGAATTTTTTCAAACTAAATTTACAAATATTGAAATTAAAATGTTTTTATCAATATGAATTCTAACCTATGTTACTCAGGCATAGTGTAGCTTTTTATTTACAAAATTTCAATTTGTTCCCCTACAAACAAACAAATTTTACCGTTATAATTACCTTGTATTAGCTGTCTTCAATCTGTAATTGTATAATATAGCTACAGCTCTGTTTCGCCGAACACTGTCGGCTTCGTCTGGCTTGTACTAACACATACACGAACACATAACACTAACACACACAAAATCGGAGTAAAACTCATCGTAAAATTTTAATAAAAATGTTTGTGGCCACATTATTACGTCGTTCATGTCCAGCTTCAGGTAGGACACTAGATGTGGACAGAGGTTATCAGTATGTTCTGATAATTCAGTTGAAAGTTTGAACGAATGGTGGATCTATTTGTTTTGTTATGTTTGCTTGACTTTGGCGATTATGTCGTATATAGGGTTGGAAGAGAAGTTCAACTTGTCGTTAACATGTTATCTGGATTATTTTTGTACTCTTTATAGCCTATATCTGAAAGTCTTCCATTATATCCATTGTAGTCCCTTTATTGACTTTGTGCAAAATTTGTAAATTATTGTTTATGTTGGTGTAATAATTATGGTTCTCATTAATTAAGTGTTCCGCGTAATTTGAGCTCTGTCTGTCTGATACTGTTTTTTTATGGCTAGGTATATGTTCCTTGAATCTGGTTTTGAAAGAGCGTCTTGTTTGGCCTATATATATTTTATCACAGTCATCACAAGATAGCTTATATATTTCACTATTTGTAAATTTGTCTTTGGTATTATTTGGCTTGGTTTGTAGAAAATTACTCAAATTATTTGAAGCTCGATGAGCGATTTTATATCCATGTCTGCGGAAAATGTTGTTGATAGGACGACCTACAATTCGGTTAAATTTCATAGGGATGTATTTAGGTTTTTCGATAATTGAAGTTGGTTTTCTGAATTTCTTTCTGTGTTTGGTTATTATTTTATCTATTAAAGTGGAATCGTATCCATTGGATATTGCTATATGTTTTATTGTAGTTATTTCGTTGTTAAAGTCTTCTTGGTTGATAGGCGTGTTGATAGCGTGGTGTACGAAGCTATTGTAAGCTGCCAGTTTGTGTGATATCGGATGGTTAGAAGTATAGTGTATTGTAGGTTGGTCTGTGTCGGTTTTCTATAAATTTTAAAGCCATGTTTATTCTCATTTCTTGTGATGGTCAGGTCAAGAAAGTATAGGCTGTTGTTGGCCTCGATTTCAGTGTGAATAGTGTGGGATGCATGTTGTTTATGAAATTGGTTAGTTTATTAATTTGTCTCTTTGTTCCTTCAAACAAGCAAATTATATTATCCACGTATCTATGGTAATAAATTATTTTCTTATTGAACGGGTTTGTGTGGCTGATGATATGTTTATTTTCAATTTCATTGAGGAAGATTTCTGCCATTATACCAGATAGAGGGGAACCCATGGCCAGACCTTCACTTTGTAAGTACATTTCGTTGTTGAAAATGAAGTAATTTTGGGTAAGACAGGATGTTAGTAGGTCGATTAGCTCTCTTATCGCTTCTGCACTGAGTTTGCTGTGAATCTTTAGGTTTTCTTTTAGGATTTCTATTGTTTGTTTGATTGGGACATTCGTGTAAAGGTTGGATAGAAATATATCGAATGATAGTAGTGGTTGGCCATTTAGGAAGGGTGTGTCTTCAATTTTCTTGATTAGATCTACACTGTTCTTAAAACTATGGTTATTTGTGAATTTAAATTTCTTTTTTATAATGCGTTCCAAGAATTTCGCTGCCTTGTAAGAGGGTGCATTTGTAAAATTTACTATTGGTCTGATCGAGTGGTCTATCTTGTGTAATTTCGGTAAAGCTCGTAATTTAGGTGCACTGGGTTTTATCATCTTTAGAAATCTTTTCTGTCTGTCGTCCAAAATATGTTTACAATTATTGATTTTATGTTTGATCGTGGAGTGAAAATCGTTAGTTGGGTCTTTCATTATTTGAGAAATATTATTCCTCGTGAAAAATGTTTCAGATTTGTTTATGTAATCAGATTCATTGATAATGACAAGTGAATTACCTTTATCTGCTTTAGTTATGATAGCATTGTTAGCAACAATCTTGTTAGTAATGTTTTTAGCAATAGACATTTCTTTGCTATTCACATAACTCGGGGTTATTGGTTTATTGACATAAGGTAAAGCTTTATCAGTGATGACGCATCTTATCGTATTTTGTTTATCTCTAGGTAGTTTTTGGATTGGTTCTTCCGCATTAATAAGTGCGAAACAAAGGTCATCTCGTTTATTAACTAAGTTATACTTTAAACCTTTATTCAACAAATCCAATTCCGGTTTGTCGAATTCTATGTTTGTTAGGTTACAAGTACGAGGGAAGAAAACATGATTAGATATTAGGATTTGTTTTCTTTCTTGTTCTCTAGACTCAAACAGAGCAGATAACGTTTTATTTATACAATTTTTATTTTTAATGATTTTTTGGAAAAAGTTTTGGTCTTGCCGAGTATCGAACCAGCAGAGTCCATCACCATAGACTTACGCCTTAACCGGTTAGAGTATTAGAAACCCTAGAACTGGCAATGCTATAGCGAAAATTGGGGAGCCGGTTTTTAGTGTTTTGCAAGCATTTTTTTTTAATTCGCCAAAAATAGTAATTGGATCCCAATCCAGAGTTCCATACCTTTTTTGTAGAGAAAGGTTCAAAGAATATATATATGGCAGTAAAAAAATTATTGATGAAAAATTTATAAAGTAATTAGCTCAAGAAACAAAACATGTTCAGTAACGAAATGAAAAAGTTCAACTTTAGGCCTACATAACAAGTAGTAAACATTTTTTGTAGTTTTTTTCATAAGAGTAAACAAGTTTCTTAATTTAGTTCTAAATAGAACTGTATAAAAAAAATTATCAATTTCAAATTTCTTATTTTGCAAACACCAGTTTTTATGTTCCTACTACAAGATTGCTAACAAAACTAGGGCTAGTTTGAAAAATTTAGTAATATATGCTTAGCCCAAAAACGAAATACTATTATAACAAAGTGAGAAGAATAAATCAAAGAAAATAACTGTATACTTGTAAATTCTTATTTCACAAAAGTGTTTGACTTAAAATTATTTGAATAGCAAAAGAGAGGACAAATACAGAAACTTCCCATTCATGCTTGGTATACGAAGCTCTGATATGACGTTGCACGGGGAATAACCACTAGATTTGAAATTTGTCGTTTGTTTGAGCACGTTAAAACCCTGTCTTTCCCACGGTGCTAAAAGACAAACAGTTCACCCAAAACATATTAGGTTCACACGAAATGTTAGCTAGAATCATTCTCTTCTCAGACACATAAAAATATTTCTAAAAATAGACTGGGATGACACAGATATGACGTGTAATATGTAAGGCGGTTTATTGGTTGGAAAACTGATCAATTTCAAGGGTCTACAAAATGAACCCCCATGTTCAAAATGTTCCATAACTTCCTACCTATTTGTTCTATTTTTATTGGATGTAAGTAGTAGATAGGGGAAATACTGATGAATCCATCGGTATAATATAGGTTTAACTAAGACAACCTACTGGGCTGGCTATAGGGATTGACATAGAAATTCGAATTTCTGCGTCATTTTGTCTTTACTCATACGCCTGACATTGGCTTTTAGAAAACAAAAAACTGAAACGATGATTACGTATGTAAATATGCGTTTTAGAAAAAACTTGTAAATACAAAAATTAAAGTTTAATTCATTTTATTTCCTACGGTGCCGGTTTTATTACGATTTAATGATTTTAAGCATATTAAATAATCGAATATGCAAATTCTCGCTACTGTTCGAAATAGCGGTTTATGATTACTCTTAAATCCTGTCTAAATCAGGCGCACATTCAACACAGTTATGTTGATAACATGGTTTCGTTTAGGCCTCGGATTAATGACACCCTGTTGAAAATGATTGACCATAAAAATGTTTTATATATAAATTATTCAAACCACCCTCATAATGCTATTTTGAAAAGTAAATATTCAGTTTATTGTAATAAACTGATACAGAAGATACGGCAAACAAAAAATAATAATTTTAAATTACAGTTTCAACAATACAGTAATAATATAAAATTTAAATGGAGTTTGATTAAAGAAATGATAGGGCAGAAATGTAAAAACACGGAAGAAATTGCTTTGAAAAATGAAAATGGCTGCTTGGTTGCGGATCATGTGCACGTAGCAAATGATTTTAATAAATTCTTTCTCTCGGTTACTTCGGTTTTAAGACAGGGAATTTTAAAAGACAGATATTTATTGGAAGATCAAGCATTTGTGAACTCGAGTGATGCGTTCAGTGAGGTTGCGTGCAAAAATTCTATATTTTTATATCCTGTGTTCGTTAATGAACTTAAAAATATTGTTAGATCGTTAAATCCTAGAAAAGCTCCCGGGTATGATGAAATATCTTCGTTTGTCGTCAAAAATGTGTCCGATAACTTGGTACAGCAACTGCGATTTATTATAAACGTGAGTTTTAGTGCTGGATAATATCCTAGTGACCTGAAACAGGCGATTATTAATCCTATTTTAATAATAAGACAGACCCAAGTAATTTTAGACCCATATCTCTTTTATCTATTTTTTCAAACGTTTTTGAGAAAGTAATAAAAACCAGATTACTCAATTTTTTGAACAAAAATAACTATGTACTTCAGTAAACATCAATTTGGTTTTCGAGAAGGTGTGAATACAGAGACTGCACTCTTAGAGTTCATGTCACGAGTTTACTCTAGTATCAATGAGGGGCAATTCACTGCGGGGTTGTTTATTGATATTACGGCATTTGATACTGTTGACACTAATATCCTTCTAGATAGTTTGTAAAATGCGGGAATTCGTGTTGTAACTCATGAATGGTTTAAATCTTTTTTGTTTAATTGATCTCAAAAAATCTCAAAAATAGAGTAGTTGAAAGTTTAAATGAGTCGGGAGTTTTAAAATATGGAATTCCACAGGGTGCAGTGCTTTCTGGTATTTTGTTCTTAATATATATCAATAATTTGTGTAACCGTAAATTTAGAGGAAAGCTTGTTGCTTTTGCCGAGGGCATAGCCCTGTTTTACAAAGCAAATACAATAGAACAACTTAAGGATTAAACAAATAAAAGAGCACTGTGGCGACAAAATCACACTGATTTAAATAAAAACCCGAACCACAAAACAAGGAGCAAAAACTATAACTAAACAACTAAATTGTAAGTTAAGTTTAATACCTTACCCTTATGTACATTTCGATGACATGGTCATCATCCTCAGAGGGTTTTAACACTACTAAAGTATCATAAAATATTACAGCCCTATATATACTGTACACGCCCTCCCCCCACTCCTCCCCATACCGGTTAATCCAATACCGACCTGGTGGAGGAGGGGGAATGGGAGGAGCCACATTAAATCTCCTACATGTTCTATTATTAACAATAAATTGTAAAACTATTAAATACAACAAAATAACAAACTGGTCTACTAAAACTATAAATAGTCAAACAGAAATTAAAATAATAATAATAAAATAAAATAAAAAACTAATAGACCTAATGAAATAAATAACAAACAAAAGAAATTAAGTACTTAATAAAATAAAATAACATAAACTTTAAAACCCAATATTAACAAATACAGATCAACAAAATATAAATGATATAGGTCTATGGTTTAAAAAATACAAATAACTGAAAGTAAAAATTAAATTTAGGTTAAGAAATATTACCAATAATAAATACAGTACTATCTATTGCTAAAGGTTCCTATCCAGTCCTAAGTAAAGAAAACAATGACGAGTTAGGAATATGCTCTTTATCTGCATTTAATAACATATCATTGTCAGCCTGAAAAATGGAAATGCTTTCCAAGCTGTTCAATAACTTGTTTGAAGTCACTTCTTTTTTTAACCTAACATTGGATATTTCCAAGTTATGGTTTGTTTCAAGAATGTGCTCCGCAACGCTAGATTTTTCAGGCCTATTGTACTTAATATGTGATATGTGTTCTTTAAATCTCGTCATAATTTTTCTCTTTGTTTGGCCTAGATAAACCCTTTCACAAGTGTCACATTTTATTTCATAAATTCCAGACTTTTCCAACATTGGAATTTTATCTTTAGGATTACCTAACAGTTGTCTAAGGTTATTATGACTTTTGTAAGCAATCCTAAGGTTACATTTCTTAAAAATAGACTCCAGGCCTTTAGTAAGTATGGAATCAAAAGGTAAACTAACATATTTCAATTTTTCTTTTCCTTCCGGTTGGAGTGTCGTGGAATTTATTCTAACATTTTTTAGCTTCTGTTTCCTTAACAAATTATCAATAATTTTAGGATCAAAACCATTGAACTGAGCTATATTTTTAATAACATTCAACTCATTGTAAAAACGTTTCGGTGTAAGGGGGATCTGAATTGCTCTATTTATCATACTATTAAAAGTAGAAAGTTTATGTTTATAACTATGATTCGAATTGCTTAATATGTACCTATGATTATTTGAGGGTTTCCTATATATATCGAATTCTATCTGTTGCTTATTTCTAATACATAAAATATCTAAAAATGGCAAGCTTTGGTTCAATTCAGTTTCATGAGTAAATCTAATAGAATTGTGTTTGCCATTTAATTGATCTACAAATTCCTGAACACTGGATCTGTTGAGGTCAAAAATGGCAAAAATGTCATCCACATACCTCAGCCATATTCTAGGAAAGTAGTCAAGATCATTGCTTAACTCCTCCTCAAACTTACTCATGAAAAGGTCTGCTATAAAAGGAGACAAACAAAATTACCCATAGCCGTACCATCAAGCTGTTGATAAAAAACATTATTAAATTGGAAATAATTTTGATCCATGCATACCTCGGTTAATCTTACATACTCATCAATTTTCCGAGGTTCTACCTGATTTTTGTGCAGAAATTCTCTCAAATAACCCATAGTCTCTTTAATTGGAATACTAGGAAACGAGAGCTAACGTCAAATGAAACTAATATTTCGTTGCTTTGGAGTTTAACATCCCTAATTATTTCTGTAAATTCTAAATTATTTTTAATAGAGAAAGATCCAAATTTAGTTTCAAATCTATTAAACTCCTCCGCTAACCATTTTGAAAGAACGTAAGTCGGTGAGTTAATCCCTGAAACAATAGGTCTCATCGATTTACCTTCCTTATGAATTTTAGGAAATAAGGAAAAATTTCTACTTTAGTAGTGTTAAAACCCTCTGAGGATGATGACCATGTCATCGAAATGTACATAAGGGTAAGGTATTAAACTTAACTTACAATTTAGTTGTTTAGTTATAGTTTTTGCTCCTTGTTTTGTGGTTCGGGTTTTTATTTAAATCAGTGCAACTTAAGGATGATATGCTAACCGATTTAAAGCATTTACGATGGTGGTTTACTGCCAATTTTATGATATTAAGTCCTAAACCAGATTTGTCATCTTTTATTTGCGTAACCAGTTGCCTTTGAAATATCATTCCCTACATTTGCTTTATCAGTAACAGTATTAATTGCAGCTGCAGCGAAATGGAGCAAATTGCTGAGGTGAAGTATTTAGGGTTATACGTGGATAGTAGACTCTGTTGGAAGCCGCAAATAACTTGCATCACAAATAAATAGATTATATATTTACGTATTTTTATATGGTTAGGAATGTTTGTAAATTGGAAGTCCTTAGAACCATGTACTATGCATTCATAAACTCTAAGCTGAACTATGGTCTTGCTGTGTGGGGGAGGGGGGCATATATTGCCACATTGGATCCATTGCTAATTTTACAGAGAAAATTTATTAAAATAATCCTTAAGAATCCTTCAAAAGTAAGTTCGGTTCCGTTATTTCAAACCCTAAACATACTGCCATTAAAGAACTTATATGTGTTTAAAGTCTTACATATTTTCTATAAGTGGAAATTCAAAAGGTCACCTCGACACCATAAAAGCAAGACTAAGAAAATACAAGTGATGTCGTTGTTCCAAAACCAAAATTAAACAATATTTATGAATTCTTTACATATTTAACACCGGTATTTTTTAATAAATTACCGACCGACATTAAATTATGTACACAGTTTAATAAATTCCGCAAAATGCTCAAAGTATTTTTAATAAATCATAATAATATAGACTATTTCTTTAAAATAATAGTGTAAATTCGGGTAGTGTGGGTCTTTAGCGTAATATAATGAATGTGAATATGAGTGAAAGGATGTTGGGTATGATTCTATTAGATTAAAACAGATTTGTGTGTTTGAGAGTAAAGCCATAATAAATTAATGGTATTATTTGATATTTGTGTTTTAGGGGTGGATGGGTCCGGCGACGTTGTTTTTGCTTTATTTAAGTTTTATTTAAAAAAATGAATATAGTGTAGGTTGGCTCAAAAACAGATACTTAACCTCGAGCCAACTAAGATCCTCAATTGTTATGATAGGATATTTACAAGTAGTATGTGTAGTGTGATTATTTTCGTGTTATTGTATTTTGTTTTAGTTTATTGTACTTTTGTATTATTTTATTGAGGGTAATTAAGTTTGTAAATATTTTGTAAACATTTACATTATATCGAATGGTATACGTACAATTATTAATACATATTAATAAAAACTTGATAATCTATAGTAAATTTCATGAAGAATCTATTTTTGTTTTTTTAAATAACTTCCAATAATTAGTTTTTAATATATAAACGTTTATCTATAATAATTTCGATATTTTTATATAAATTATACTCGAAAACCTATAATTATTAACCGAATTTATTCAAACTTTCTACATAAATTCTATATAACCATATTAATAACACATAAAAATTTCAAATATATTCATTAATAAATTTCCTTGTTATTAACATTTTAAAATATTTTAATAGATCAAGCAACATTGACTGTAAGTATGTAATTGACTGAAATTATAAAGTAACAATTTCGTTTATTAAAAGTGTTAATAATTGAACTAGTAATTTAAAACCAATAGATTGAACAGCGAATTATTGATGTTACAGTGGTCATGTCTATAATTTTGTAGGTAGTTAAAATCTTTAATTTATAACAACACTGTGTTGTGTTAAGATCTTTTTCTGTAGTTATATTGTTAACTACAGTATTTATTTTGGCCTACTTTATGGCCAAATGGACTATCTAGTGTTTGAAGGCACCCCATTAATAATAACCCCAAACCTATGATGATAAATGTCCAAATCAAATTATTCGGATATTTTATAACAGCAGTTATAATAAAGGTTAAAAGAACCAGCAATTTACACCAGATATTTTACACAGTCGTCGTATATGACAGTGTAAAGAACACATTACAAATTTAGATCGATCTTATCATTAAAAGGTACTTGAGTTACTGTATTAGCAATAAACGATGTTTTACAGCAAGCAGTCAAATCGAATTTTGTTTTATTTTTAAACGGTAACTACAAATCCAAACTTAACTATACAAATGTAAAATCATGGGTTATTGTTGACAATTTCACTGTGAATCCAAAAATTGTGTTAATAAATCTGGTAAATGGTTCGCAAGTATAAAAGATCTGCTGGAACCTTGTAACATTTGTTAAGCAATGTTTAAATTTTCAATCGTGGATATCTCGAAACGGTTTGGGATATTTTGTTGAGTCCACGTTTGTGCTCCTTACGTCATACAAGGAATTAAACATTTATTATATGCTAGAGTTTTAACCCTTGCCTTGTCCAATGTTGATTTAAAAAATAAATTGCATAGACCAGAACTTCTTCCAATCCAAAGTAATCCTATTAATTTCCTTTCTGCAACTATTATGAAAAGAAATTGTTTGACCCAGATGTTGTTCTGCTACCCACTTTAACTTTATTTTATTTAGGACTGGATCTTCTTGTTTCCCTTTACTTACGAGTACCATTTTTCCTTTATTTATCATGATCACGAATTCGGCTCGGCTACCCTCTCGGCCCTCTAACATATTCTTTAGTTTTTTGGTTGATTTTGCAAAAAGAACAATATCATCGGCAAATTACTCATATTTATTCCATTCATTTTAATTCCTAAATGTTAGGGTTGGGTGGTAAATGTTCAATGTTCTAGATGTTAGATGTTCAATATATGTTAGATTGGCATATCAAATTAGCTAGTTTTTGAAGTGATAACTTCTATTGGCCCGTTGGGCACTTTCGACTTGGCTATGTTTTCGAAATCTCGCGTCACGCCAGATTTCTCGCGAGATCTTGCATCACGCCAGATTTCCCGTGAGATCTCGCGTCACGCCAGATTTCTCGCGAGATCTTGCATCACGCCAGATTTCCCGCGAGATCTCGCATCACGCCAGATTTCTCGCGAGATCTCGCGTCACGCTTTTGTTTAGACACAAGTCAGATCGTGGAGAGGGAATATTATTAATACATTATTTACATTTATTAGCATAGCAATCAAATTAACACATAAGAATTAGTTAATATAGTATAACAGCTGATTTCGCCCATCATCTGTAATTCTTAAACAAAACCCAGCGTAGATTATATTTTGGGGTTATGTTTACAACTTCAACCATTAAAATTTCTTGTGATGTTAATTTTCTTATATATTAGTTATACAACTAATGTAGGCTTCTATAACTATAAGTTATATGGGCTTCTACACGTTATAAGATTTGCTTTGGGGTTATAAACTGTATATAAAACTAACCTTTGATCATCAATATATTCGTTTATACAAATTTAAAGAAGGATACCTACTGTTTAACTTCGCAAACATTCGTACATCTTTGTATATAACATATTTGATTATTAATTTCTTTACTGTAATATTAACAACTTCTAAATCATTTGATCTATCAATATGAAATAAAAGGTAACTAAAAGATAATATTTTTACCTTTCTTTAAATATATAATAACGGATATAAATAAACAATTTGAACAAATAGGCCTACAGTTTTATAATCCTTATAATTGTACACATTTACCGAGTTAAAAATCCCCGTAGTCATAGAAGTTATCACTTCCAACGTGTGGTCTTAAGAACACCCAGTTAATTTTTTTATTAAATTACTGTTAAAAAATCGCTAACGCAACCACTGTCTATTGTGTAAGAATTTAAGTACGTTTTTTGTATAAAATAAAGTATTTGTCAATTTGCAACAGCTTTTTAACATTCCATTGTACATAATATTGCCCTTTGAGTAAATTTTTATTGTTTGCATATAAATGGTAAAACGTGCCTCTAATAAGAAACGTTGAAAAATAACGTTGAAATAGAGTTTCTGAAACTTTCAGCGCCCCTAGCGGTTAAACGGTTAAATTAATAAAAAAAACACCAAGAATAAAAAGTCTTAAAATTTTATGTAAAACTCAAATCCATCATATTATAGGGGTTTCCATTATAAATTTCAAAGTTGACCACCATATTGGAAAATGGCGCCCATTTAGAAATATTTTAACTACAATTTTTTTAATTTCTCATAAAACAAGGAAAGTTTCCCCATTTAAAGTTTGCTGTAAAATTAATACTTTCTGAGATACTAATGGTGGCCCAATTAAAAAAATCACAAAAAATAAAAAATTGTTGAGAGGCTGTTGAACGGTTGGGTTTAGGGAAAAAATACAAAAGAATAAAAATGTCTTAAATTTGTATCCTTAATCGAAATTCAACATAAAAAACGGGGGTTTCCATTTGAAAAAATGAAGTTGGCCGCCATATTGGAAAAATGGTGGAGTTTTTGAAAATGTTAATATTGTAGTTTTAATGAAAGGGAAAAAGTAGGGAAGGTCCCCCATTTAAAGATTGTTGTAACTTTTATAGTTTCTGAGATGCCAATCGTGGCCCATTTAAAAAAATCACCCTGTATATTGTAAGAAAATCCCGTGAACCTGAAAAAAATAAATCTACCCAAAGGTTGATAATATTTTACGAATGAAATCAGAAAACTGTCTAACTGTCCAAGTAATCGCACGGGAAAGATTTGGAACCAAATCGTTGCTCTTACCCACATTAAAGCAACATTTAAAGTCCGCAATTATGTGTTTACCAGGATCGCTTCACATCCGCTGTACATTGTACATCCTTTAGATGGTAGCCTTTTCCTGGTTCAGAACTACCCTGTCCTCAAGGATGGACTTCCTTCCCACGCACCCCCACCTTCCTTCCAGTGCGGTTTAATGGTTTAGTCTTGTTTACCCGAAATCATAGTAGGCTATTCGTATGTTATATTCTTAATTAAAGTGGTTGTTGTTTAACTACATTAATTACTTTTTTAATTAACAAAAACATTTGTTAATTTCAATTATTGAGTTTTTTTCCTAAGTATTTTCTTAAAAAATCACAGCTTATCAATTACCAGGAGTGTTTAGACGTTACAATTACTCTACTACAGTCTAAGGGGTTGAAATGGGATAGCTACCAGTATACAACTCAAATAAATTTCACTAACTTCCTACAAACTATACTATTTACAAACTATCTAAATTTGTGTAATATTATTTTTAAATGACATATAAACCATTTCAACTTCGATTACTTAAGTCACCCTTAAAATGAAATCAACCAGTAGTGAAACATTGCATTTAATTAGTATTAAATAAAAACTAATTATTGAACATGCCTTTACTGTCCAAGATCAAATTTTATTTCTCATGTTATTTACAACGGCTTTGTTTCAACTAGAGACATATTTCAGTACAGCACATAACACAAAAACATATTTTAAAGCCTCTACCCAGATAAGAGTACCAATTTTAGCAAGAACCTTTTAAATCAAATTTTGTACTTTAAAAGTAATATTTAAATTAATTGTATTATATATCACTGTACTCAGGACTTTCTAAAGATTAAAAGTATATAATTTGTTTTGTATTATTATATTATGACACATAACAATTACATAAAAAAGTAGTGAAAGATGGTTTCAAGACTTCGGATCGTCCGGACAGAACACACGAACGTAATCTCGACGAGCTACGACTTTTAACAATCAAAATCAAAATCGGGGTTCCGTACCCAAAAAACATATAAAACGTTACCCCACACTGTATTTTCAAAAATTTGATAAAAAAATGTGCCCCCGATGATCTACGACTTTTTAACTGTAAAAATAGGTTTTCACAGACCCCAAAACATATAAAACGATACAACACACTGTATTTTAATCATTTTTATCCACAAACGCGACCCCAACACGCTACGACTTTTTGTCGTAATCGGTCAAAATCGGGTTTCCCGTACCCAAAAACATATAAAACGATACCCCACACTGAATTTTCAAAATTTTGATCCGGAAACGTGATCCCGACGAGCTACGACTTTTTAACTGTCAAAATCGGTTTCCCATACCCAAATTAAACGTTACCCCACACAGATTTTTCATAATTTTGACCCAGTATTTTCAAAATACTTTTTCAAAAACGTGACCACGACGCGCTACGACTGTTTTAAAAGCTCAAAAGCTTTTGAACTTTCCGCAATAAAATTTAGAAGATTTTGGTACCACTAAAACCAAGATTTTGGTTTTCTACGACGTCTGCGAGTGCTTCTATTGTGTTTATCGCACAAAATTATCGCATGTTTTGAATACTTCGGCATTCTAATGCTAGCTAAGAAGACACAAAACAAATGTTGGAATGCCCTAGAATTCATCTGATCCGATAGATAACGCTCGTTTTCGCACTCTAAATAAATAAAGTAAATATCGTTTTAGAATTACTTTGATTACACCACTGCATAGGTCAGACCTTCTTAAAAAAATAGTTTTTCTGCTTATCACCGCCTTCTAGCAATAAATAGTTACAGATTTGTATTTACAACCTTACATAGGCGGTTTGTATAGGACTACTGGCAAATAATGCCTGTAGGTAGCTAAAGGTATCTGTAGGTATTTAAAAATGAATTTCATAGACCAGTACTTCTTCCAAGCCAAATTAATTTTTCTATTAATTTCCTTTCTGTAACTATTATATAAAGAAATTATTGGTTTCAGATATGTACTTCTGATATTCACATTAACTTTATTTTATTTAGGAATAGATCTTCTTGTTTCCCGTTGCCTTGGAGTACCGTTTTTTTCTTTATTTATCACTAGTCTAGCTCGCCTACCCTCTCGGTCCAAGTCCTCTAACATATTATCCAGTTATGTGGGTCATTTTTCAAAAAGAACGATTTCATGTGCAAATCTTATATTAGATATTCCATTAATTTTAATTCCTAAATTATGCCAGTCTATTTTACTGAAATATTTGTCTAGTATCGCATTAAAATGATCAGGTGAGAGTGGGTCACCCTGCTTAACGCCTTTCATCACAGGGAAATATTTCCCTGGTTTCCCCAAGAAAAAAAAGAGCTATTCTATTGGTGTACCAATACTTGAATTATGTTTTTACTTACACCGTGTTCATCTAAGATTTCAAAAAAATTCTTCTGCCGGACTGAATCAAACGTCTTTGCAAATATTCTTCGGCTAATTTTTGTAATAATATGGGGGCCAACTTATTTTTTTCGAATGGAAACTCCTATTTTTTACATTGAATTTTGATCGGGGATAGAAATTTAAGACATTTTTTGGGATACCAATGGTGGCCCACTTAAAAAAATCACATTAAATAAAAAATGTTTGAGAGGCTGTATCTCATAAACGGTTGGGTTTAGGAAAAAATACAAAAGAATAAAAAAAGTAGCTTATACAAATAATAAAAAATCTTGTAAACTATAAATCTGACAGCAAACTTTAAATAGGAAACTTTTCTTAATTTTTTGAGAAATAAAAAATGTAAGTTAAAATATTTGTATAAATGGCCGCCATTTTCCAATATGGTGATTAACTTTCTAATTTCTTATCGAACACTTGATATTTTATGATGAATTTAGATTCTACATGTTATTTTAAGACTGTTTTGTTCTTAATGATTTTTTGATACAACTAACCATTTAAAAGTTAGAGTACAGTTAGAGCCTAAACACCTGTTATCAACTTTATTTTCCACGAGTGACAGATGTGAAGTTTTTTAATTTTAATTCCTTTGTATTATATAATTTTTTTAAATGAACAAAAACCATATTTGTTGATTTTTAAAAGTAATTTGTTTGTCTAAACAATGCTTTATTGGTGTTAAGAGTGTTTCATTGGTTCAAAACGTTTCTATACAAAAATATCTTCAGCTCAGTTACAGCTCAGTTTATTTATACCCTATTAACTTTTAAACTGTTAGTCGTATCAAAAAACCACAAAGGACAAAAAAGTCTTAAAATAACTTGTAGAATCCAAAAATATCATTAAATACAAGGTGTTCCATATAAAATTCGAAAATTGACCACCATTTTGGAAAATGGTGGCCATTTTACAAATATTTTAATTACATATTTTTCATTTCTCAAAAAACAAGGACAGGTTCCCCATTTACAGTTTGGTGACGGATATATAGCATACAAAATACCAATGGTAGGTAGCCCATTTGTCTGTGAACAAATAAATGAGGCTTCCACTATTAAATTTAATTATTTTATTGGTCAAAATGTAAATAACAGTCCTTCGGTTATGTGTGGTGTCGGTTAAATACAGTTTTCTTGTAATTAAATCAACGATTATTATTTGAAATTTAACACACGTATAAATTAAATATATACAGGGTGATCAACTCAAGGAAGCTACCATTGAGATATCAGAAAGTATTAATTTTACAGCAAACTTTAAATAGGTAATCTTTCCTTGTTTTTTGAGAAACTATAAAAGATGTAGTTAAAAAATTTGTAAATGTCCACCATTTTCCCATATAGCGTTCAACTTTGAAATTTCTTATGGGAACAATTTTATTAAAGAGTCATGGTTTACCATTTGCAAACAATACAATTTAACTCAAAGTTCAATATTTTTTATAATGTAATGTTAAAAAGCTGTTGCAAATACTTTATTTTATACAAAAAACACACTTAAATTATTTTAAAATCGCTAACGCAACCACTGTATATTGTGCAAGTGCAAGTACAGCTCGCTACACTATAAAACAGAAAGATATGATTGTGTTGCTAGGCAACCAGCTGGTTCATTGTTGCAAATTTTCATTTTTGTGTTTATCTCGTTTCCTAGTAATTGCTTTGTTACCGGCATTAGTATGTTAACCAGCGTTTGTTGTAGTTTTGAATACTAAATTTATATTAGTTTTGTTTCATTGTGGTTTATGTTTACTTGAAATATTTTTGTTTAGTTGTTTCTTTGAAAAGATTAGCTATGGTGAAGCCTGCTCTTTGTTTCACTTTTTTAATGTTGTAAATATGGAGTTTACTAACATTGAAAAAGTGGACAAGTTGGAAGGTTATTTTCTATGTGGACGGAACACTTCTTTGGCAGCAAACCGCTAAGCTGAAAGATACCCGGATAGGGCAGCACCTAACCGTAAGATGTTCACAAGACTGGTTGGAAATCTAAAGATTGAATGGGTCTTTTGTTAAGAAACGACCATGAGTTTTGAACGAAGATGTCGAGGCAGATATCTTAGCATATTTTGTGGCGCACCCCAAGGCCTCAATCTGGAAAGTAGCACGTCTGACAATTTGTCATTCGGAACAATGTAAAATGTACTTAAAGTACAAATAAGCACAAATACCACCCTTACAAGTTTACGCTAGTTCAAGGTTTAATGTCTGGAGATTAAGGAAGGAGGCTTACGTTTTGGCTGGTTGAAGAGTTTAACTAACAACCCTGGTTTCTTAAATATCATTATTTGGATAGATGAGACCAATTTTTTGAATAATGGAAAGTTTAACCGTAAAAACAACCATTACTGGTCAAGAGAAAACCTTCTGGTTGTAAGAGAGCTTGATCACCAAGTTAGGTTTCCCATAAATTGCTGGTGCGCCATATTGGGTAATCGTGTCTTGGCTGTCCATTTGTACAATGCGACTCTTACAACAGCCAGCTTACCTTCAGTTATTAGAGGAAGTTTTGTTTGCTGCTATTGATGATTTGCCGCTGAATCTGAGAATGCAACTTATGTTCCAACAAGACGGAGCTCCGGAACACATCGGCGCCGACTTTCTGAATGGTTACTTCCCAGATAAAGTGATAGCCACAAACGGAAATGTAGCTTGCCCATTTCCATTTTAAGAATAAAAGAGTCTTAAAATTGCATGTAAAACCTACATAAAATAGGGGCTACCATGAGAAATTTCAAAATTGACCAACATATTGGAAAAAATCCGACATTTACAAATATTTTCATTAGACCCTACTTATTTTTTAATTTCTCAAAAAACAAGGAAGTTTCCTCATTTAAAGTTTGCTGTAAAATTAATACTTTAAGAGATCCCAATGGTGACCTCCTTGCGTTGATAACCCTGTACATGCATTCTGTGAAAATTTCAACTAGATACGATAAAAAATGTAATCATTTTATTTGTAAAACTCTAGGCCTATTAGCCATGTATGAATAAACCTTAATTAGACATTTAGCGGCCAGCGCGTTGTCGGTGAAATGTATATTCTTCTAAATTAGTTAATAAATTTATATGAAGTTTAACAAAAGTATAAATGAAGTATATATACACAATCTGTGAAAATTTCAGCTACATACGATAAAATTTAATTACTGTATTTTATTTATAAAACTGTCTTAGTTAAATGTATGAATAAACCTTGATTTACCTAGATCTTGCGGCGAGCGATTTGTTTCTGTTAAATGTTTTTTTTCTTGTAAATTAGTTAATAGATTTAAATGAAATTTAACACACGTATAAATAAAGTATATATTTACATATATTCTGTAAAAAATTGAGCTAGATACGTTAATTTTTAATAATTTTGTTTTATTTGTAAAACTGTGTTGGCTATGCATCAATAAGCCTTGATTTGCATCAAACGGCGAGTGATTTGTCGGTTAAATTAATGTATTTTTCTTGTAAATTATTTAACAGATTTAAACGAAATTTAACACACGTATAAATAAAGTATATATACGCATTCTGTGAAAAAGTGAGACCCATTACACATTTTCTCGGGATATTACATGGGGTTGTCGGATACTGGAATATGAATGAATTAGTTATTGCATACTGTGATTTGATAGGTTTGTTTTGTATACACCAGTGAGTTTGTATATTTACATGTTTATATATTGTGTTAATTTTAGTATAGCATGTTTATACAACTATTGTTTATATGTGTATCGAATTTCATTCAAAATTGGTAATTAATTTTAGAGAAAATTTGGTTTTACTGAACACGACTTTTCAATTCAGAAAGTGTACATTTCTTCGGTAAAATTATAGTTTCTTTTAAAGTATTCAACTGATTTTAATAAAATGTATACCACATATACACAACATGTCTATAAGTATAATATAAAAAAAATTAGGTTCCTATACCAATTTAACGATTAGGCCTATAAAAATTAATGCATTATGTTTACGGTAAATTAGAACAAGCGTAATGCTATGTCTTAAATAATTTCTTTTAAAATTTTTACTGATTTTAATATGTATACTACATATAAACATCATGTCTGTAAGTATAGTATAAAAAAATAAAATTCCTATACCAATTTTTAGACCATTTAACGATTAGGCCTATTATAAAAAGTTACTCATAAAGTTTACGGTAAATTATAGAAAGAGTTAATGATCTGTCTTCGGTAAAAATATAATTTCTTTTAAAATATTTAAATGGTTTTAATATAACGTATACTACATATAAACAACATGTGTATAAGTATAATATTAAAAAATGAGGTTCCTATAAAAATGTTCAGATCATTTAACGATTAGGGCTATACAAAGTTACGCATCAAGTTTATGGTAAATTAGAACGATAATCGTTATATTTTGTTAGATACAATATTTTGTATCAGGCGAACCGTTAGTGGAATCTTAAATATAAAAACGTTTTAAAATTAAGGACGAAATTCTCTGTAAACTATCAGATTTGCATTAATTTGTATGCAAATTTACTTGGTCAATGCACGTTAAATCGTAAATATTAATCTGAAAATACTTCTTCGGTGGGCGGTCGTTTCAAAGATCCTTTATTTTTATTCATTCTCGTTAAAATTTTACATAGTCGTCGTTTATTACTATATAAACAACGCATGGAAATTTCTAAACTATCGGTTAATAACTACTCGAGTTATTAACACATAAATATGTTTTACGACAACCAACCAAATGGAATTTTTTCTATTTTCAAACAGTAACAACAACAAATTCAAAAATGATTATGCAAATATGAAATTATATTTTATTGTTGATAATTTTATTACGAACCCACATCTATTTTGATATTTAAAACCCGTTAAATGGTTCGTAAAATATAAGTATTCTACTGAAACCTTGTAAACATTTTGAATCAAAACTGCTAGACAAGATCTTTATGTGTTAATTGCTCGAGTATGTATAATCCGATCGTTTTGAAATTTTAATACGTTGTTTATATAGAAACTAGCTGAATACCCGTGCTTCGCTCCAGGAATTTTTTTTGTGTCACTGTGGTACAAAATTATTGTAATATTTCACCCTCATTTTCTTTCATCTTTTTTTTCACGAAATAGAATTATTATGTTTATTTAATTAGTTTATAATTTATTGTTCATTTGCTGCCCATCAATCGTCTTCGTCACAGTTTGTGGGCTGAATAAATTAAAAATACAGAATTCAGAGTGAAGAGCGTCTTCTTTTTCAACAGCTAAATCTACAGACTGGTAAATCACAGTCTTAGCTGGATTTTGTAGACCACTCAGATACGTCTTTAATATGCGAATGCATCGATCGGGGTGGATTTGATCAGCTTACGACTTTAAATATTTTCTTAAAATTAATAAGTGCCAAATTTCATCTCTATAGCTTTAAGGAAAGAATAGCATTTATTATTTCTTGTTTTTAGGGTTTGGTGGTTGTTATCACATTTTCACCCCTTAGCAGCACGTAACAAAGTGTAAAACTGGTTTATATTTTATATGTATCATGTAAGATATAAATGTTCAAAATATCTGCTCTCTAGCTTTAAGGAAAGTATAAAATGCATATTTATTTTTTTTAGAGGTTGTTATCTCATTTTTACCCCTTAGCAGCATGTAACAAAATGTAAAACCAGTTTAATTTTTATATGTGTTTTTCAAGAAATAAATGTAAGGAAAGTATAACAAGCAATATTTATTGTTTTAGGGGTTGTTTCAACCCTATAAGGCCAAATATTTTAAAATCCTTTCTTAGTGTGCCTCTAGCGAAAGCAAATGTGCATAAGAGCAAATGTGTACCAAATTTCACGTTCCTATGGGTTATTCCATTAATATTTATAGTATTATGTTGTTACTACATTTTTACCTCTCAGCAGAACGTGACAAAATGTAAAACTGTTTTTTTTTATATTTAACACGTAAGAAATAAATGTACAAAATTTCAGCTCTCTAGCTTTAAGGAAAGTATTCACATTAATATTTTTTTATTGGTTGTTATTACATTTCCACCCCTTAGCATAACATGACAAAATGTAAAACTGGTTTACTTTTTAAATGTGTTTTTCAAGAAATAAATATACAAAATTTCAGCTTTCTAGCTTTAAGGAAAGTATAACAAACTATATTTATTGTTTTGATGGTTTTTTCAACCCTTTAAGGCCAAATATTTTAAAACACTTTCTTAGGGCACCTCTAGCGCCTATGAGCAATATGTGTAGTAAATTTCATGTTCCTAGGAAGTGTTTAATCAATATTTTTAGTTTTAGGGGATGTTACTACATTTTCACCCCTTAGCAGAACGTGACAAAATGTAAAACTGGTTAATTTTTTATTTGTATCTTGTAAGAAATAAATGTACAAAATATCTGCTCTCTAGCTTTAAGGAAAGCATAAAAATTTATATTTATAGTATTAGGGGTTGTTACTACATTTAGACCCCTTAGCATAACATGACAAAATGTAAAACTGGTTTACTTTTTAAATGTATTTTTCAAGAAATAAATGTAAAAAATGTCAGCTTTCTATCTTTAAGGAAAGTATAACACACACTATTTATTGTTTTATGGGTTTTTTCAACCCTCTAAGGCCAAATATGTTAAAATCCTTTCTTGCGCCTATAAGCAATATGCGTACCAAATTTCACGTTCCTAGGCGGTAGGGTTTTTGAGATCTATAACAACCTATATTTATTGTTTTAGGGGTTGTTTTAACCCTTAAAGACCAAATATTTTAAAATCATTTCTTAGTGCGCCTCTAGGGTCTATGAGCAATATGTGTACCAAATTTCACTTTCCTAGGTGGTATGGTTTTTGAGATACTGTGATCAGTCAGTGAGTGAGTGAGTGGGTTTGGATTTTATATACTGTATATATATATATATATATATATATATATATAAACGATTGTGTAAAATTTAAACAAGATTGAATTCATAATAAATTATTTTTTTAAACCGTCCACTGAAGAACTATTTTCAGGTTTATATTATTATAAATTTCTCAAAAATTTTTCATTTCTTCAAATTTTTGATTTTTAATGCTGTTTACTGGCCATTTAATGTGCACTGATCAATTAAATTTGCATAGGAATTAAACAAATCTGATACTCTGTAGGGAATTTCGTCCTGATTTTAAATACGTTTTAATATTTATTTAAGATCGGACAACCCGTTCTTAAGATACAATTATCTAACATAATGTAACGTTTTTCAGTTTTTCGATACAGTTTATATTATATACATTCATCTTATATGACGGTATAAAGAACATATT
>JAGFPH010001660.1:162540-192361 GCA_018207615.1 Philaenus spumarius
AACTGTTCGTATGATGTAAACGATCTGCTGGAACATTGTACTTTTTTAGAAGCAAATTCGTCATATTATTCGTCGTAAATGGACTCGTTTTTGAGGCGATGTTTAAATTCTCATTTGTGGATATTGAATAGATCTTCTTGCTTCCCGTTGTTTAGAAGTACAATTTTTTCTGTATTTATCACTAGCCGACTCGGCTACCCTCTCGGTCCAAGTCCTATAACATATTTTCCAGTTCTGTGGGCGATTTTGCAAAAAGAACGACATCATTAGCAAATCTTATATTAGACATAATTATTCCTTCATTTCCGTTCCAAAATTATGCCAATCTAACTTACTGAAAACTTTTTCAAGCATCGCATTAAAAGATCAGGTGAGAGTGGATCACCCTGCCTAACGACTTTCATCACAGGCAATTTTTTTCCTGACTTCTCCAAAACAACAAGAGTCATGTTATTGATGTACTTCAATGCTTTAATAATTGAATTGTGTTTTTACTTACACCTTGTTCATGTAAGATTTCAAAAGTTTCTTCTGCCGAACGGAATCAAACTCCTTACCAAAATGAAACAGAGTTATACAGTGTTATATTTATGATCTAGAGCAACCGGATATGCTTTTAAATAACTAGTAGTTCTGTGAAGAGTAGACCTCGCTCGTTAAAATATCAAATGTGGTTTTGAGCTTAGGTTAAAAATAGTGTGCCAGTAAGGAAGTAAGCACAAGGTTTAGTCAGCGAAACATTATTTTACAATTCCCGCGATTCCGGGATTTCTAGTTCTCGTTTTTTTCTTTTCTTGAGCTTTAACTGCTAAAGATTTTCTTTTAGAGGCATTGTGTTTTATTTAGGTTAATAATGCATAAAATAGCTAAAAATATCAAGATATAGAGGGGAAACATATAATTAAATATTTACATACTTAAATAACTAAAACTTAACAATGCATTTACAGTTCCATAACTTCCATATCATATTCCAATATTAGAAATAATGAAAGCAAACGATGTTAAAACGTCGTGATAGTGATCTCAACTTTATTCTCAACCCATGTACCAACACTTCCCACGGTGTCCAACGGTCATTTCTTGTGTGTCCTTTATCGCCGAGCGGTTTCATTTGTTTCATCTCATTTTGTAATTCAAGTAAAGCTAAGTAAAATAATTTTATGAAATTTACAAGTATTCAGTTTAATTCTTTGATTTATTCTCTACACTTTCTTATCCCCTACACTTTCTTATTATTATATGCCATTTTTTGCGAAGGATATATTCCTAAATTACTATTTAAAACAGGCCTAGTTTTGTTAGCAGTCTTGTAGTAGGAACATAAAAACTGGTGTTTTCAAAATAAGAAATTTGAAATTGATAAATATTTTAATATAATTCTATTTAGAACTAATTTACGAAACGTTTTTACATTTATGAAAAAAATTACAATAATTTTTACTACTTTTTATGTAGGTCTAAAGTTGAACCTTTTCCTTTCGTTACTGAACATGCTAATAACTAATAAATGTTTCTTGATCTAATAATTGTTAATTTTACTTCAATCATTTTTTTTACTGGTATATATGAGTTCTTTGAACCTTTATCTACAAAAAAGCTATGCAAGACTTTTGAATTGGTTTAGAATAAACGTATAAAACATGGTTGAAATACAACAACTTGGACGATTTTGAACAAATTTGAAGTTTACGGCCATTTTGTGAGCATACCGTTAGATATACGGAAAAAAATCAAGGATACAATTTTGTTGAAAATTAAATTTGCTATCAGCAATATGTCATTAGTTTCTAAATTCGACTTACGGTTAAGCCACAAATTGGCTTTGGAAAAAGTTTACACTGAGAGAAACGGTGCGGCCGCCATTTAAGGGGTTAAAAATGAAAAATGGAAAAAAAACCTTATATATAAATGGCTCGGCCTAGGAATAAGGAACATTCATGCAAAAAATCATCAAAATCCGTCAACGCGTTTGGCCGTAATCGTGAAACAGACACACAGACACACAGACATACAGACACACAGACACACAGACGAAATGCCGAACGGTCGAGTTAAAAAATAGACCTCGCTTCGCTCGGTCAACAATAGTTATTGGACTCACCGCCAGCAATCTTTTGAAGTTTAATCTTCAATTAAAAGTCACTTATGTACACCACACGTGTTTCGGACATTTGTCGTCCATCGTCGATGATCAAAAACATTTAACACAAATTACATTTACACAATCAATACTCACCCACAAGTATCAGATTGTGCGCGAGTATTGATTGTGTAAATGCAATTTGTGTTAAATGTTTTTAATTAAGTGTTTTTGATCACCCGACGATGGACGACAAAGGTCCGAAACACGTGTAGTGTACACAATTTACTTTTAATTGAAGATTAAACTTCAAAGGATTGCTGGCGGTGAGTCCAGTAACTATTGTTATACAGTGTGTCTTTTTTAAATAGGTCCACCAATGGTATCTTGTAAATTATAAATCTGACATCAAACTTTAAAAGGGGAAACTTTTCTTGTTTTTTTTTTTGAGAAATTAAAAAATATGTAGTTAAAATATTTGTGAATGACCATCATTTTCCAATATGGCGCTCAACTTTCAAATTTCTTATGGAACACCCAGTATTTTATAATGAATTTTAATTCTACATGTTATTTTAATTTTAAGACTTTTTTGTTCTTCGTGTTTTTTTTACATTTAACCTTTCAAAAGTTAGAGGTGTATCACGTTTTAAAAACACCCTAACTAAGCGGAAGATATTTTTGTATGGAACGTTTTGAACTAATGAAAACGCTCTTAATACTAATGAAAACGCTCTTAATACTAATAAAACCTTGCTTAGACTTTAGACAAATAAGCTAACTTTTAAAAATCTACAAATACAGGTTTGTTATTTTTTGAAACTCATAATACAGATAAACTAACTCATAAACTAACTGACAAAACTACAAACTTGTCACACATAAAAAGTTAAGTTGGTAACAGATGTTCAATGTCAACTGATCCAGAATCCAAAATTCAGTAAAATCCAAAATCATCATAAAGTATAGGGTGTGCCATAAAAAATTCGAAAGTTGGCCCCCATTTTCCAATATAAAAATATTGAAAACTGTACTTCAAAATGAGAACTTCTAGCCTAATAAACAAAGGGCTTTCGTTATACCACAATTTGCAACAATGAGAATCAACAACCTGAACATATGTTATCAAATTAATTTTTAACGAGTGACAAACTTGAAGTTTTCCCATTTTAATTCCTCTGTATTATAATTTAAAAAAATTAAAAAAAAACATATTTGTTGTTTAAGTTATTTGTTTGTCTAAACAATGCTTTATTAGTGTTAAGAGTGTTTCATTGGTTCAAAACGTTTCTACACAAAAATATCTTCAGCTCAGTTACAGCATTTTTTTAAAAGTTGATAGCCCTTTAACTTTTAAACGGTTAATCGTATCAAAAAACACAAAGAACAAAGAAGTCCTGAAATAACTTGTAGAATCCAAAGTCATCATAACATACAGAGCGTTCCATAAGAAATTCGAAATTTGAGCACCATATTGGAAAATGGCGGCCATTTACAAATTTTTTAACAGCACATTTTTAATATCTCAAAAAACAATTTTATTTACGAAAGTAACTTTTTTTTCCATTTGTAACGCAATTTTTTGTATGTGATGAAGTAGAAAATTCAACTACACTGAAATGTTTTCTGTGGTTTTATGAACAAGAAAATGTATAATAGTTTATACTTTACTCAAATGGATTGGATTCTATAAATATTTAAATGACAATGTACACGAGTAGTAAAAAAGTGCCTGCTAGTATAGAAAAATCAACTGTCAGATGGAGGGTTAAATTCACTAATATTAAAACTAATGAAAGTGGATCACGGGACGAGCAATATTTACATTTCATCTGTAGGAAGAGGAAACATGTTTGTTGTTGGCGTTAGATTCCAGGAAAAACTTCCCGCCTCCCGCTGTCAGGCTTATTTGTCGATTCCAAGTACTATTATTCTAATACGCTTAGAAAACAAGTAATCTACACGAATCATTCATCAAGTGCAGCCTTACAGTGGTCGTATACAAAGAACAGTGTTGCCAAATCGTGGACGTGGGTAACGCGACAGCTTAAACTTGAGTATTCACGGCGTGTATATTGAAACTAGACTGCAGCGAATCTAGCGGCAAGAGTCCGAACTGCACAATGAATATCACAGTATAAAAGACGCCCTCTAAAACGTCCACGTTGCTCGGCTATTTAATTTATTTCGTCCAAATGGAATGGAATAGAAATATTCCGAGGCAAAAGGGGTTTGGTTCTTAGTACGTCTAACAGCTAGGATTTTTTTGGTGTGATATCAGACCATATTAGTCGGAATTAACATAGGGTGTCATTATCACGTCCGTATACGGACGTGATAAATGACTGGACGTGGTAATATATGAACGCAAAGTAATACATGGACGTCGCAAAGATGGCAGCATATATATATATATATATATATATAAACATATATATAAACACACACACACACACACACACACACACGTAGTATTTACACCTAAACTAACCTCGCTTTGCTTGTATCCTCTTTTACTGTTGAATAAACAATTTTCTTTCTTATGCTAACCTGTAAAATACTTACCATTAAACTAACCTTTTTTCTCCTTGTAGTGACTTATACACATCTGTTTTTCATTAAGTTAACTTGTCACAAGTACAAATATTCAAACAATATTTAAATTTAGTTTTTATCAAAATATGTATTTAATACTTACCCTTAAACTATCCTTGTTTTGCTCTTGTAGTGACATATACACATCTATTTCCATTAAGCTAACTTGTTACAAAATATATTCAAACGATATATTATAAATTTAATTTTAAAATTCTGTTTTTCATAACTGGTGACAAATAAATTCAAACGATACAACAAATTTAGTGTTATTAATTGAATAGGGATGTTGCATTTTTATTATAAATATCAATGTGTTGTTTGTTATATTACCGGTATTATAACAATATTGGGTTTCCATAATGGATTTTTAAAGTGATATTTGCAGTTTTGTGGCATTCTAATCTATTAAAAATTCCATGACTATTCAATGTCATATATCGTCAGTTTTAAAATACGCAGAAAAGACCATCTGACTATTATTAAAATTATTTAAATGCGTAAAAGACCATTTGACGATATTTTGTCATTTGCAAAAAATGTAATTTCACCGTAATTAAATAAAAGTAATGAAATCATTATTTTTTAAGACTAATAATCTATATATTAAAAGAATTTATGAAAACTTGTGGCAGTCAGTACGGCCATTCTATCCGGCCGATTTCCTTATTTTTTTTTTTTTAAATTGCAGGTAATCATTCACAGATATGTCATAAAGCATTACAAATCATGTATCTTTCGCCTTACAAACGTTATAATCAAATGCAAATTTCTGCTGTGTATTCCTTATGGGGTTTTTTTTTTTGGTTCTTTGTCCACTTTGCGTTTGTATACCATTCATCCGATTGCTTTTATATTTTGCATAGTAACACAGGTTAACCCTGGGAAGGTTTTAGGCCATTTACCAAAGTCCTAGGACATTAGAGGCTACGCCCCAGTGGCCCTCAAAGTTTCAATGTTAATCTTATGAAAGAAAGATTTCTATTGATTTTATCAAAAACAGCTGATTTTATCAGGGGCACAAAAACAGCTGTTCGTATAAAAAACTTAGCAACACATCATGTTTGTTCACTTTCATTACCATAGCAACATTACTTAGAAAATTTGAAGAGTATTACCTTTTTGAGGTTACATTGACAAACTAAAAACAAACACAAACAAAAATCAACGAAAAATGATAACTATATTTTAATTCAATTCAAACATTGGTTGTTACAAACCTATTATATATAAAACAGCTAATTTGGATCAAAAACTGAACATAATTTTAGGGTGGGCCTACAATGAACCAAAACACCAATTGGGCTAATTATTAGAATCAGGTTTTATTATAATTCTTCACAACTACCAGTTTTTTTTAGATTAGGTAAAATTTTCCAACTGCGAGCGAAGCGAAGCAGCCATTTGAGGCCGAAGGCCGAGGCGGGGTTGGAACGCGGAGCGTCCAGGGGCAAAGCCCCTAATATAATTTATAATAAATATTGTAATCATTATTAAAACAAATGTGAATAAATTAATGTTAATACAAAATTAACAAACTGTGTTAATGTTCTGCGCATCTGTGTCGATCAGCTAAGAATTTTTTGTTTCAGTAGGCTACTTATCTTTATGAAATTTTCAGGATTAATAGGAAAGATAATAAGAATGTTAAAAATCAAGTTTCCCACAGTAAAATTTTCGTTTGTTTTAAAAATAGGAAATTTAAAATTTAAAATTTTAATACATAATTTATATATTCCCCCCAATTTTGGCGTTTTAAAATAAAAATGTAAATTATTTCAGCTTGTATGTTCATTTATTAAAAAGTCCATTTATTTATGTTCAAATAATTTTTTTTTTAAATATTATAAATAAACATATTGTGACTTTTTGAAAACCCCTTGAAAAATATGTCTATTTTTATAGTGTGCAGTTTTTAAAACCCCTCGCCCAAAATCAGTATACACTTTTTGCACACCCCCAAAAAATACTAGGTCCTAAAAGGGTTAAAAAGCCAAAAGTTTCCTATTGATAGCACGAATTGAGTTTGCCTTTCAGCCAGAGAGCATATTTCTTCCTGACGGTTGCATGGTTGGCACCACTGTCCTACTAGGTATGAAAATACTTCTCATTTCAACAACAGACTACAAATTAATGCAGGAGAATAGTTGTTTGTGTTCCATAATTAGTTGTTATTCTATATAAATATTGTCAATTTTAAAGTAAAGTTAACAATAATATGGTTTTATCTGTGTATATAGATTCTATAACATAAATTTTACTTTGCAATGTTTTCATTGTTGTGATACTATCAGGTTTACAACATACCATTATTAAAAACAAACTTTTCCTTCACAGTAGTTACGGAATGGCACCACTAGTAAGTAAACTGTGGTACTTATTTAGAAATAAAGATGGAAAAATCGCTACCGTACTTGTAAACATTGCTTTAAAGGGATGTAAATTATAGTGGAAATACCATAAATTTATATTTTTAGATTGAAAAGATTCATCCTGAACTGCATAGTGAAACATTTAAATAGCAACACGATCTTTTGAAAACTCAATTTTTGTTAAATTTGCCAAACATATATTGTGGATAGGTATACAGAGTGAGGCAAAAGTCTGGAAACCCCATTTTAAATAGCAACCCCCATCATGTGGCACATCATTTTAATCCTCTCATCATGTTGAGAAAAATGGTGTAAAAATATATCTCTTCATGAAGATCCAGTCCGAAATGGTGACTGGTCAAAGTTAAATTTTTACTGGTATTCTTAATTTTTAAACAATAAGTTTTCAGCAATGAACAATTAAACAACTACATTTATTTGCCTTTAAAAAAAATCAATACTTGGAGGTATAGATTTTGTAAAATAAATTTCAAACAAAGCTATGATTTTGTAAGTAAATATTCTAAAGGCATAGAGAAAACTTATGAAATGAAAAACAAAAAACAGAAAATGAAATATAGAAGCAAAATTTACAGACTAAACAGGGGCAAGAAAGAAAAAATAATACAAATAATAAAACATAGGCTAGGCCTACTTGTGCTAAAGAGGCGTGCAAGAAAAAAGAAAAAACACTTAGCGACTTAGCCTACTTGATTGGTGTTTTGATTCTCTCTGTAAATAGTTTTTTGTTCTTTGTTTTCATGATTTGTAAAAAATATAAAATTGAAATATATATTAACTTGTGGTGCGAATGAGGCGAGTATGAAAATTTAAACGGGGAGTGGCAAACTAAAAAACTTAGATTTGTTTTCACTAATTTTAAATTCATTTTAATGAAATGTTGTGGGGGGTTGTACATTGGGTATAGACAATGTATAGCAATGATGTGACCTTCAAAGACATGTTTGGGAGTTTAATGGGGGTCGATTAAGGAATGGATGATAGGAGGTATGTGTGATGAAAATGAAATGATAACTTAAATATTTTTCAAATTTAAATTTTATATTTATGTTGATTTTTGTTTGTTTGTTAAGAAACTTGATTTTTTTTTATTTTCCATTTCTCGTCTGATTATCACATTCTGGTAGAATGATCCATGTACGTTGTTTGAGAGGGGGTCATTGCCATTAAAAAAAAAAATGATATTCACAATTTGTTGTATAATGTAATAAATTTGAGTGAATGTACTAAATGTAAATGTAAATTTCAAAAGATTTGTAATAGATTTGATTTGTAGTATGAATGGTTATTTAAAATGTGTTAATTAAGAATGATTGAGTAAAGAATTGGCACGAATTAAAGATGGATGAATTTTAGTTGTTGCCATAGTAACTTATGATGTTTAATTTTTGATAAATAAGTGAATTTTGATTTGTGATTGATGTATAATTTTTGATTTGTGAATAATGTTTGAACATAACAATGTTGAGTGTTGAACAATGGAAACTCTAATATTTGAATGATTTCAATGGTGTTTAATTTTTGATTGATAATTTTGATTCATGAATAATGATGTGTAATTTTGATTTTTCAGTGATATTTGATTGTGATATTTGATTTTGATATTTAATTTTGATGTTTGATTTTTTGAATATTGTTTGATTATGATTAATAATTATGATTTATGATAAGTTGAATTTTGTTTGGTTTTTGTGGCAACTAATATTTAATTTTTAATGTGAATTTTGACAAACAGTTTTTTGAATTGGAATTGTGATTTAAATTTTGTATATGTTAATAATAGATAAATATAACTTTTAATTGTAAAATTTTAATAGTGTGAAGACCAGATTTCTTTGAAATAAAAAAAAATTTTTTTTAGAATTTTTTTTCTGTTTCAGGGACTGTTTTGTCTTTGGGTGTTCATGAAAGTAAATTTAACAAATTTCTTTCATGAACAGGGTTTATCTGTGACACATACAGTCCATGTAACAGATATATATATATATATATATATATATATATTTAGCAAGTAAATTCCCATAACGTCTAAAACATAGAAGGATGGTCTGGTAGATAAAGAGACGCAAGATTCAATAATAAATATTTATAATTCATATATACATGTGTATAAATTCATTTAAGACGCAAAATAGTTAAAACATAATGATTCAGATAAACATAAAATTAAAAATAAGCAGACTATAATAAAGAATAAAAAGCAGACTTAAAAACATTAATGAGTAAAAGTATATAATGTATATAAAGTGTAGAAAAGTTTAGCATAAAACAAAAAAACAGTGGTACGGTTGAAGAAAACAATTAAAAAGGTAAAATAAATAGTCACATAACGAACAATTTCAATATTTAAAGTCACAAAGTTAAGGAAAACTAAATTATGTAAACAAACTATAACATGAACGTGTATATCAGTGCACAGTGTAAAAAACCTAAACTTGATCTAATCGATGGTGCAACTTTGCTTTAATCGAAAAGGCCATGTACATGAGCTCTAAGAAAAAAGATGGCGTTTGATATAGACTAGTTGGCGTGTGTTGCAATAATAAAGTTTGCCAAAAAATGATTTTTTCGTAGGAACAAGTGAAAAGTGATAGCTTACAGTAAACAGTAAGCTATGTAGTTGTGGTGTACGCTTCGGCGTGGAAATATATCAAGTGATTGTGGAGAAAATTGAATTTGTTTGATGGCGACCACGTGATTCCATTTTCCACGGCGTAGATCTTCATGTGACGAAGGTATCCAACTAAATCAAAGAAATCCTAGGTATACGTCATACTGTTTAAATTTCTTTCTAACTTTAATGGCCATAAGATAATAACTTTTTAGTCTGCTTTCAAAATTTTACTTTTTTATATAGATAACTTCATTTAATTTCAAATTGCGTCTCAGCCTATTTCACTTAGCTATAGATTGTATTTTATGTTAATTTCTGACAGTTTGTTGTATTCTATTCATATGATAATGATTAATTTGTTTCTGTATAATTGCTCTATTGAGATGGGTGAGTAAAAACACAGTTGTTTCGCCACGATGTCTTAAATCTCATTTGTTAACCATGATCCCCATCTAGCGTGTACTTTCACAGTCAAGGATTCACAACCTGAGAAGTTAAATTAATAATAAAGAATTTGTATAAGTAATGATATGCATAATAAAGTCAAGAAAGCATAGAGATATGTTATTATGTGGAATATATATTTTTTTGAGTTAAAGTGAAGAAGTTTTGTAAGGTAAAGTAAAGGAGGTTTTTTAAGGTGAAATGTGGATTTATAAGTTGAAGCTAAGGTGAGTTGTATAATAAACAATTTTTATAGTGGAGGTTAAAGAGAGAGAAGTATTTTTTGTAGTTGAAGTTGAATAATAAGCGAAGAGTATTAAAGGTAATTAAGAATAATGAAGTGTAGGTGAGTAGTAATCCACATATAACGTTTTTTATTAGCTTGAACATTTTTTTAAATTTTTTCTTTCAAGTTTTTTCGACGACCACATTTTTTTTTAACAGTTTGTTATAATCACACAATTTTGTTTTTGTAACGCTTAACGTTATAAAATGGCTTTCTCAACGTGGGGCTGAAAAGCAGAAGAAGCCGTTTTATAACGCCTCCCGTTACAATTTTTATGTTTGTTTTTTTTAAGGCAAATAAATGTAGTTGTTTAACTGTTCATTGCTGAAAACTTAAAGCTTAAAAATTAAGAATACCAGTAAAAATTGAACTTTGACCAGCCACCATTTCGGATTGGATCTTCATAAAGAGATATTTTTTACACCATTTTCTCGTCATAATGAGAGGATTAAAATGATGTGCCACATGATGGGGTTGCTATTTAAAATTTTTGAGTTGCCACATCTTGCAACCCCTACAAAAGGGTTAAATTTTCATTTTTATAACCAAAAGTTAGATTTATTGACCCACAACAATTTCTGAAAGTTTTAAGCTGCCATATTAATCAACTGATAAATTACGAACAGGTTTCCAGACTTTTGCCTCACTCTGTATACATAATTAAGTACTTTATAAAACGTAAACATTAGAATGTTTTTCCCCATTAATCTCTAGTCTAAAAAATATATTCTATAATACAATATAGGGCTGAATGTGTCTTATAGTTCTTCCAAAAGCAAAACAAAAATGACTTTATAGATTTAATTATTTAAAACTGATTATTAATTTGGCAATATACAATTTTTTCAAGGCATTTAAAAGAGCAGTTAAAATACAAATAGGTCTATAATCGGAAGGAACTGTAGAGGAAGTAATTTTATGCTAAACAAATATGATTCTATATTTCATTAAATAAAAAAAAAAAAAAAAAAAAAATTGAGATAGGAATGTTATCTGCATTTTTCCTTTAATTAAATTAATCGAAATGGAGTCCGATCCAACTGCTTTACTCTTGGCAGACATCAAGGTTTTCATTATCTGTATCTCATCAACAGCTTTCAATTTAAATGAAGTTATATCATGTTATAAAGAATTAGATTTTTATAATGGTGTTATCGGCCGACATTATAAGATCATGTATATTAGTATATCAAAACTAATGATTTAACGCATTTAGATCATCTATTAGACTAAATAATAGTATATTATATAATATAGTCTATATCTTAGTTTTGAATTTTTGAACTGCTGTTTAACCTTGTTTCTTAGGGAATTTTTTTAATGTTCATTGTTTGGTATCAAACTCAATATTGAATATGTTGTAATAAATAAATGAAGTATTACTTTACTTGATTTCCATCTTGTGACTTCTTTTGTCATAGTTCAAAGATGCGTTTCGGAGTAAGAACTCCATCTTCAGTTGATCACTCAAAAGAGGTCATCAAAAGATTAACATAAACATATATAACGCAACACAAAACTATTCACTTGTATACTTATTTACTTAAGACTCCAAAATGCATCTTCGAACTAAGGCAAAAGAAGTTAAGATTGAGCCAAATAAGTTAATAGTTCATTTATTACTACATATTTTAAATTTTGTACTTAAATATTTGAGATTGTTCAACCTTATATTCATAGAGCCCCTCTGTTTCATTAAAGCACAAATACAACAGTAGTTAAGTGGGATTGAATGCTTAGAAGTTCATCTTTTAACATTAAGAGCATATTTATAATAAAGCTTAACCAAACTACTATTAATCACCGATTTCGTGACATTTTCTATATATGACTATTAATTAAGTATATCATAGAAAACAAATTATTTAGATAAGCTAGAAACAGATATATTATTGATGTTTTTAAAATTTCTCTACATACTAGCAAATTAATAACTTTTACCATTTTTTTTTAAATGTTCTTTGCAGCTGCCAATTTTGGAACTTGTACTGAACAAAATAAAAGTAGTGATGATTTTGATTACAGATAATTACATAGATTCAACATGGCTGACAAGGAAGTAAAGGAAACTCCAGTACCTATGCCAAGAGGAAGTCCATTAAGTAATCGTTACCATGATTATGATAACTTTACTCCACTTATTAAAAGGCCAGTACCTCTTCCAAGGCATTTTTCGCCTGCTCCAAGGGAATCTATAACACAAGAAAATATTGATTGCCATGATAGCACCAATAATTTAGAAAAACTGAAAAATGATTCTTTTGAAGAAACATTATCTAAAGGTTATAGTACTTTAACAAAAAGTATTAAAAAAACTACTGGTAATGTGCAAGAGCGTGGTAAAGCTGTTATTGAAGGCACTAAAAATGTGAGTGCAAAAATAGAAAAATCTGTTAGAAACATTTTACATAAACGACCAGTGGTGAATTCAGTTAGTTTAAAACCTGATTTAACTGATAATGAGTGCCAATTTCCTGTTAAAAGAAATAGATGCCAATCTTTACCTAGTGAAGGTATTTTTAATTCAATATCATTTGGATCCCCTATTCCTCGAGGGGAAACAAATGAAAATGAAGATGAACAAAATGGTCCACCGCCTCCAGAATATCCGCCACCACCTCTACCCGATGAATCTCTGTATGATGAAATATCTAACATGTCAAGTCATTCAGGAAGTCAAGGTGACTATTACACTTGTGCCAGTCTTGCTGGATCAAATCCTGAAACAGAAAGTGTGTATGAAGAACTCTCTGCACTGAGACAACTTAGTATATTTGAAGGCAGTGATTCGGATTCATCATTTAATTTTGATAATAAATCTTTGAGTGATCCTAAGGTTAATATCTCTCGTTCTGAATCATGGAGTTTTTATGACACGGTACAAATTATTCCTAGACCAAAAAGCGAGCCCTATGAAAATGTAACTATTCATGGAAGTGAAAATAAAATTATTAATGATGGAAATATATACATAACACTGCCTGAAGCAGATATATCTAAGCCTGACAACCTAAGAGGTAAACATATTGTTAGAGAACTCAATGATCAGAATTTTACTGCTAATAATAACAATGTATTACAAAGGCAATTACCTGAAGACTCATCTCCAGAAAGTTGTGCAAGTTCAGTATCTCTAGCGAATGAGTTATATAGCAATTTACAAAATTCTTTGAGTATAAGTGATGACAAATTTAATCAGAAGAAACTAAAAAATCGCACTCTTGCATCTAAATCTGTAATTTTTGAATTTGATCCTTTGTATGAAAATTCTCTGTTATCTCGGCCTTTCCCAAAAAATTCAAGAAGGAATACAGAGAGCTTACCTCCATACACTGCTTTTGAATCTGAAGGTGACTCAGATGATGATTTCGATACAGCTTCGTTACCAGTACCACCAAAAAGGTTTGATTCTATTCCACCTGAAATAGATGAGATAGATATTCCTAATGATGTAGAGTATTACTTGTACCATCGACCAACAAAACCAATTAGAGTTGAAGATAAAACATCACACAAAAAGCCATTACTAGAAAGTGTTACTGCTAGTGCTGAAAATACAGACAGCTCACCATCAGAATCTCCTGAGCGTGAGCTTGGCGTGGGAAAAAGAAAAACAAATTTAGTAAGGTGGACAAGTATGAAAAAAGCTATTAAAAAGGTAGCAGATGGGTCTAATTGGTCGCCTGGTGTTATTAGACGAATTTCCAAAAGAGAGAGCCCTGAAACTGAGATAAATGAAGACAAGAAAGTTGAAAATGATGAAACTCCTTTGGAAAAGCCTGACATATCATCTGTCCCTGGTCCATTGCACAGTGGATTCGTGTTTAAACCCGCAGTTAATAATGACAAGCATTTTGTACAGAAGTGGTGTCAGTTAGCTGAAGGAAAACTGTCATATGCTGCCGATAAAAATTGTTCCTCTAAAGATGTAATCCTGCTCCAAAAAGTTTATAGCATACAGATTGTTCATGATGTCAAAGAAAAGTAAGTATAAATAAATAAATCAAAATGTATAATATTTAGACATTAATGAAAGTTATAGTTATAGTTGCTTACAAGATTAACCAATAATAGATTAAAAAAATATATATTTAGGTATATAAATAGTTTTTTTCTATAATGTAGAAAAATGGTTATTATTCAGATCATACTCACGTCAGCTAGTTTGAAACTTTTTAAAAGTTCCTGTAAAAACTAGTGTAATAAATCAAAGCTCATTATAGACATCCCCTGAAGTACCATTTAGCATACTTTTAAAAATTTAAGAAATAAGTTTCAATTTTTTTTATTTATGTTAATACTAAGACTGAGCTTTAAAGGCATAAAGATATAAATATTGATTTCCTCCATTACTGATATTTTTTCACGTAACCCCCATACACCCTGTAAGAATTGGAGGCTGATAAAGTGGTACTAACTGTTCCTAATATTAACTTTATTATTTTCACTAAATCCTAATTACAAAAACTACCATGGATATATTTATAGCTAAAATGATACTAAACTTAACCCTTAAAGCACTAAGCTAAAATATGGGCTACTGCTCATTTAGAGTTAAAAAAAAAATATTTATTTTCTCAATGTTGTTTTTAAATTTTGATTCTTAGGGTTAAGAAAATACTCAACTAATTTTTAACTTGTTTTCAATATTTAAAAAAAATTAAAACTAAACTTAGCGGAATTTACAATTATTCAAAAACTAAATACATAAAAGCAATACTTAGTGTTGTCTAAAAATAAAATAATTATGTACTAAACTAAGGAAAACAAGAACTTGTACAAAACTAAAACTTCGCAATGAATATCGGTCAGCTATCGGTACAAACAAGGAACAGCTGAGTGAAACAGATGCATCTGTAGACGTAAGCCGCGCTGAGTATAGTAGACTCATTTGCTCTGGTGACCGAACACAGACCGATAAGGCGCAACAGACATTGCTTATATTTTTGATTTGGTCTAAACATACTCAAAGAACATCATTCTGCACTCTATTGGAAATTTCATGAACTATGGAATCATCTAAGCATGTGTTTGTGTATTTGCGTTTAAAGGCGCTAACCGCGCTTAGATATTGGATCGTGCTGCGTCTAAAGGCGCTAGCTGCCCGTTAAGGGTTAACATATTTATGTAAATGAAAGAGTGGTAATAGCTCAGTTGTCAAGGCTGCGACTTCGGCTATTTCTGTGTGTTACTAAACTTCTTGTCTTCATTAATTATCTTAAATGGCATTTTTAATTTAAATACAGAGTTACTATTATTTAATTAAGGGGCATTGATCACAATGTTACCTTAAATCATAGTAATAGTGATAATATTTATTATTTTTACTAACCTTCAAACAGTCCGTTTTTGGCTCAGAATACATCTGACCGCGGTTTCGACACCACAAATGTCATTGTCAAAGAATTCTCCCGTCGCAATACCTACATTACACACTTAAAAAACACATTTAAAAAACACACGTAAAACACTTTAAATAATTCACCATTTCTGGGTCGTTATAACATAAATTTTATTAGGGTTATTAAAACAGGTCTAATGTCGGGCCGACCTTAACATGAACTGCCGATGCGATGTTGAATCACTGTTCAGTCAGCTGTTTTTGGTTTGCCTAACTTGTAGGCGTTTCTAACTTTATGATACTGTCGTATATGGCGTGTGATCCAAATTGCACTTGATCGTTAAGGAGGTTGTCTGGTTCCGTTTTTAATGTTTGGTATATAAAAAACTGCTCTAAAACGTCAATTTTTTTGCCTTTCTTACATTTCTTTAGCACTTGTAGATCTTCCATTATGCCTTTTGTTTTGTGGTTGAAATCCACTAAGTGTTCGGCGTATGTTGACGTTTGATTGAATGTGCGTCTTGGTAAGTGCTCTTTGTATCGGTCCTTGAAAGAGCGGCCTGTCTGTCCGATGTAAAATTTGCTGCATTCGCCGCAGTTGAGTTTATATATACCACTGGTTTGGAAATCATTGTCACTATTTGTACTTGAACATTTGTTTGAGCCCTTTAAAATGGATTCTAGCCTATTGTTGTTTCTATAAGCGACACTATAGTTATATTTATCCAAGATATTGCGTATTTTATGTTGGAAGTTCGCGCTGTAATCTATGGTGACATATTTCTTTTTAACTCTTTCTCGTTCAGTGTTATTGTTAATTTTATTTCTATGTCTTTTCACCATTGTATCTATTATGCTGGGGTCATATCCATTTTTTGAAGCTATGTGTTTTATGGTGTTGAGTTCAGTTCTATAGTCTAAGGGTGTCAACGGTATTCTATGGAGTCTGTGTATTAGATAATGATATGAAGACATTTTATGGGAGTATGGATGGTTAGAGTCCTTGTGTATAGTCAGATCGGTTTGGGTTGGTTTTCTGTAAACGTTGAATTGGTGGGTGCCATTTACATTAGAGATGGACAGTTCCAGGTAGTTCAATGTATTGTTCACCTGAATTTCGAGGGTGAACTTCATATTATTGTGTAGGCTGTTTAAGTATTTATTGAATATCTCTATTTGTCTTATGTTGCCAGTGTAAAGACATATGATGTCGTCCACATATCTATAGTAATACACAATGTTTTTTCTATATCTATTGTTATCCACCATTATGTACTTGTTCTCAAAGTTATTCAAAAACACTTCAGCAAGGATACTGGATAGGGGGGAGCCCATTGCGAGGCCTTCGTGTTGGACATAAAATTTTTCATCAAATGTGAAATAATTCTGTGCCATTATCAATCGTAGCAGTATTATTAGTTCCTCGATGGCTTCCGGTTTTAAAGTGTTTTTATCAACCAAATTGTTTTTCAAAATTGTTAACGTCTCTTCTATTGGGATGTTGGTGTACATATTAGTGATGTCGAGTGATATTAAATTCTGGTTATGTCTTATTTTTACGGGTTTGATTTTTTCCGGACTGTTGATGTATTACGGACTGTTTGAAGGTTAGTAAAAATAATAAATATTATTATTTAACAGTCCAGGAAGTAGGACAATAAACATGAATAATAGTGATAGTTTAGTTCAATATGGTAGCAAATTTGATGGTAATGAAAGATTTTGACATAAAATTGTTTGTTAAAAATACTAGTGGTATAGTTGAATTTATAGGTAACTCTCGGTTAAAGAACAGCTATTTATTCCTCCATGCTAAAAACTCCAAATACCCTGGTTTTCTTATAGTGGCTTAGAGTTTGGACAAGTTAGCACTCTCGTCTGCCAATAAAGTAGAAGCTAAACATGCCGTTAGCCAATTAGCACTATTCAGGTGGCAGGCTCAAAGAATAAGAATATTAGGATCCAATTTTCTTGAAAGTTTAAATTGAATAATATTGACATCAACCTTCTACATCATGTTTTAATTAAATTTTTAATGTACAACTCTTCCTTCAATTTCATTGAACCAATATTTTTGTTTTTGTTAGGCTTATAGTTTTGGGCATTTTTATTGTATAATGTTTTTAAAATGTGTATATTATATGCAATTTACTAATACATTGATGACTGTTTATCCTTAAAATAAAGGAATGTCTTTTGACATTAATAATTAGTTATTTCGTTCATCTGAATTTAAAAATATAGACTTTTCAAACATCTTGTAAATGTTTATCCTTCTGTAATAGTACAAGTAATATAATCAATAATAAGGCTTTTGTTAGAATTAATACACCCAGGGTAGATCTTTTGCTCTCATGTTTTTTTTATCATACAAATTGTAGAAAATTGGCAGACTTGGGATTAACGATTAAAAAAATTAACGATTAAAATTAATCGTTAAAAATATGGGTAACTTTTAACTTAATCGTTACTTTTAAAAATGATTAACTTTTAACTCTTAATCGTTAAAATATTGGTTAACGATTAAAACTAACTTCAGTTAATTTGGCGGACGCCCGGAAAGATTCGTCACAATGGAAATGCCGGCAAGGTGGGTGGGCCTGGCGAGACGACATTCAATATTCCTTAGTTTAGGTTATTTATTGCTTATTGGCCGACCGGAAGGGATGGGGTGCCTAAAGAAAGATAGAACTTAACGGTAAAGAGTACCTAAAGGTAACGTAAACAAACAAAACAACTCCGTCAACACCCCCATCAGCGTCATTCAATTAGCCCTCGGGTATACGCTTGGCATTACAGTTGGATAGTTTTGTTAATTTTGTATAAGTGTTTTAGTTGTTTTGCCCTGTTGTAGTGATTCACAGTTTAGATTTTATTTAGTGAGTTAGTGATTTTTAAAAGTGAGTTAGGTCTAGTGTAGAAGTATTTAAATTTTTTACTTTTTTATTTTAATTTTATTGTGTCTTTATTGTGGCCAGGCATTTCAAACTTTTATGAACAAATAACAAGGAAGGGAAATAGTTTAACATTTAAATGCGTATTGTGTTTACCAAAATTTAAAACAATAAAGGCTTCAGCAACTTTTGCCTCCAATTTAAGAACCAATTAAAGGTAAGTTGTGCTTTAGCCATTTTAGGTTATTGTCTATCGAATTTTTGTCGTCTATTATTGAGATTTGTATTTTATTATAGGGCATACATTCAAGGGCGTTTGCATATATTATAGGGCGTTTCTACCTGCCAACTATTACTGTTTATCCGTAAGATTTACGGAATCCGTTGATGTTTTACGGTCTTACGGATACTCGTTATTTTCAGCGGTTATTTTTGTTAAAAGAATATTTAATTTATTTTACATAAAAAAACAAATGTTCTTTATGTTATTTATTAAATTTACTCAATTTGAGTTACTATCGACATTATTAAAACTTTTTATTTGGTTTACAAAGTCTTTTGCATATTAGACGCACGGAATCTGTGAGAACGTGACAGTGAGAAGTGATACGAAAAAAAACATCCCTTTTTATAATGCGCATGCGTTAAGAGCAGTGATGTATCATAGATACGCAGTAAGCATAATAAGACATTAGGTCAAGACCGTCTCCATTCTGCAGAGATGTCTTGATTCTAAGTTTTGCTTTGTTGGCGTAATTATTTTAGTATAATAATTCTATTTATTTTAGTTCGGGTAAAACCTTTTGAACATTTTTGGGATTAAAAGTTATCTGTGATTTATTTTTTTTGTGGGAGTCCCGACAAAGTGCCTTTCTTTGACTTGTTATTCATTCCCGCAAATAGCGACATTTAATTTCCACTTTATCCGAATTTTACAAGTGTCATTTAAATAACCTTTTCGCGGACCTAGCGGTTGTAATTAAAATTAAAATTTAATTTTAACGCCGGTATTTGATAGAAACAAGAACAAATTATTGTTCTCGGGAGTATAGGGTTTTTCGCGGACATACGCTAAATAAATACGCTATATTAAATTGCGTTTTATGAAATTAGAGCTAATAATATTCGGACTTCGTATTCTTTTTTTCTGACATTTGTCATTGTATGCTATTTAAAATAATATTTCAATAATTTTAAGTTCATACAATTTTTATAAATTGTATTCGGGCATCGACTTTTTCGCGGACATAAGTCTGTTGTATATTAAATTGCGTTTTAATACCGGCGTTTTATAAAATTAGCGTTAATAATATTCGTACATTCGTCATTGTAATAGTATTTCAACAATGATAGTTCATAAAATTGGCACACATTTTATTCGGGCATCGATTTTTCGGGGACATACACTGTTTTATATTAAATTGCGTTTTAATACCGTCGTTTTATAAAATTAAGCTCTAATAATATAAGGACATCGTATTCTTTTGTTGACTTTCGTCATTGTATTTTAAATAATATTTCAACAACGATAGTTCATAAAATTGGCACAAATTGTATTCGGGCATCTGTTTCAATCCTTTGTGGCTAATTCTTAAAGCTATCTAACTTTTTAAGTTTATTTATTTAGGACATTGCCACTTTAGAAATTAACAATGTCATTGGTCCAGCAGCATGTCGAAATGATTCAATATTCATAGACATAGACTAAACAGCTTTCTTTTTATCCAATTGTAAAAATAATCATAATAGGCCTATGTAGCCTAGATATTTTTGGCTCACACAAATAGTTTTTAGCAAACAAATTATATATTTTAATAAATATGCATATAAAGTTAACTGACATTTTTAATACTCCCATAATAAACATCCCCATATTATTTATAATTTCTTACAACAAGACAAGGATATTAACTGCTGCATGACCATTCAAAAAAGAGCAATAGGCTATTCTATTTTGGATCTTAAAACTTCGTTTCATTCAGTTTATACTTTTTGTAGCCTTTAACTTTTAAATGTAAGATTTTTACAGTAAACTAACAACAAATTAATGTTCCACCGTAGCAATTTAACCAAAGTAGCAAGAAGTCCTAAGTTCTTAGTTGACATTATTTCTTAAAATTGAACTTTTATAGGGGCCTACTACTCACAAAAATTATATCGCCTATATGTGGCGTTATTTACTTTCTATATTCAATTGTACTAATAATGTTCATGAATAGGGATCTGGTTATGAAATGTGTAATTAATTTACTAGCCTATTTAAAATGATATTGCCAACCATTGATAACCCAAGAACATTTTTTTATACATAGAGGAAAGTTGGTTTGTGTAGTTAGTTATGGGTTATTTGAAAAATGTTTCTTTTTTGTCTGTATTAAGTTCTTTCAGATGGGTTTTTTAAAATAGTATAGTGTGTATATATTTGAAAATAATATTTTATTCATATTCATTTATTTGAAAAGCAGCTAGAATAATATTAAGTTTGTATACATTTTACTCTAGCCTTTGTGTATCACTCTAAAACTTTTAAAAATTTGTATTAATGCATGTTTTTAAAAAGGTTAGTTGAATTGACATAATTATTGCCGAAAGAGTTATTCCATTAAATGAAATTACTACTTCTTAAGTGATCCTAATTTTTAGTTGAGCCATTTTAATACTGTCTCTGAATTAATCTGATATTAGGTTATAATGGCTATATACAGGGTTGTGTCTTAAAAAAGGGTCAAAATTACTTGCGCGTAGTTTTTACTGATTCTGATTTTTCAAAGTTGACAGGTATACGTTTGCAAGCATATTTTAAAAAATTCGCCAAATATAGTAATTATATACCAATTTGAAAGTGTTCCATAGCTTTTTTGTACAGAAAGGATCAAAGAATTCATATATGCAAGTAAAAAATTGATAGATGTAAATTTTACAAAGTTATTAGCTCAAGAAACAAAACATTTTTAGTAATGAAAGGAAAAGGTTCAACTTTAGACCTAGGCCTACATAAAAGTAGTAAACATTTTTTGTATTTTTTTCAAAACGTACAGAAGTTTTGTATAATTTAGTTCTAAAAGGAACTGTATAAAAAATATTTATCAATTTCAAATTTCTTATTTTGAAAACGCCAATTTTTATGTTCCTACTACAAGACTGCTAACAAAACTAAGATTAGTTTGAATAGTAATTTAAATTTAGGAATATATCCTTTGCCCAAAAATGAAATATTATTATAAGAAAGTGTAGAGAATAAATCAAAGAATTGAACCGTATACTTGTAAATTATTATTTCACAAAAGTATTTTAATTAGCTTTACTTGAATCACAAAATGAGATCAATCAAATTAAACGTCGCGCGTGCGTATTAATAAACCTTATGTCGTGCCGTATTTTAACTTTTAACTTTAATCAGTTAATTTTTTTTAACTTTAACTTTAATCAGTTAATTTTTTCAGGCATTAACTTTAACTTTAATCAGTTATTTTTTTCTGGCATTAACTTTAACTTTAATCAGTTAAATATTTTGGTTAACTTTCCCAAGTCTGAAAATTGGCTACAGTACCAATTTCCCCCCTCCAGAAGGTGGTTTGGTGTGGGGGGGGGGTTGAAAGGATACAAAAAACGGGTAAAATGATAGACTTTTTTTAACAAATATAAGATGGGAAAGTTGTAGCTTAAGAAAATACCTTTTTTTAAGACCCCAGATGCTGCAGATTCCGTGTTATGGAATAAATAAGACTAGAAATGTCTTTCTAGAAACTTAAAATTTGGTACAAAGGCTCTATATTTATAGCATAAGAATGAAGTAAAAAAATCACGCCCTACCATCTCCCTGAGCTTCAAGGAAAATATTGGTTTTTAAACAGAAAAATTGAATACAAAAAAGTCATGTATGCAATTTTTTTCAAATTTTGGAAATTGTAGTTTATGGCATCACCTATATTTTCAGACCTTAAAAACCTCTTTCGTGATGCGGGGGGGGGGGGGGGGGTTAAAAGTCTAAAATATGCATTTCTCAAAAAAAAAGACGCGTATAACAGGGCAACATTTCTAATAGACATTAAATGTAAAAGTTGTTGCTTACATCAATATCTTTAATGTAAGACCATAAACTTCATTTTATTAAGTACTATAGAACTCACGTAATGGAAAAATATCGCTATTTACCTTATCTGCTCCAAGGTCATATGAGGTCTTAAAAAAAGATATTTTCTTAAGCTACAACTTTCCCATTTAATGTTTGTGAAAAAAGTCTACCGTTCACCCACTAAAGAAAAAGAAATTGTTTCTTGTTTTTTCCCCCTAAATTCCCCTAAACCGGAAGGGGTAAATTTGTAGACTTTTCTACAATGTTTATGATACAAACAACCTTGTGGGCAAATGATTTCACCTGGGTGTATTAATTTCAATGAAAGTCGTATTTTACCTTTACTATTACTATTGTTTGCTTCATAATAGTAAAAATAAAATAACAATAATTGCTTCTTTGCACAATGTGTTTTGAAAAAAATAAATTTCCAGTACCTGCTAAATTGTAATTGAAGAGTGTAAATCTTCTCTAGTTAATTAACCCATCTGTTAATAATACTTTTTAAATTGTAAAATTTAAGTATAATAGGTGATTTCTTTTATTTGTAACTTTAAACTGTTGTATAGTACACTAAGTTGGTATATTTAATTACTAATTTATCATTTTACTTTCTTTGTTCTTATGTCCTTTTGAAGAATAATGGTTTGAAAAAATAATGTCCTAAAGAATGTTTTAAATAAAAATAGCAATTTCAGTCAACTTTATTTATTGAATTCAATGAAATAACTTGCACACTATTTTTCAATGTAGTTCATTCCTATGGCAATATACTTGTTTCAGCGACCATAAAGTTTCTTTTCAGAAAAAAAGGTGTCTTGTGACTGCATGTTGACTCATTCTTGCATAGTGTCAATAGCTTTTCATTAGAGTACATAAAATTATTTCTTTTTTAAAAATTGTTTAAGTATGCCGAAGAAGAAGTATAATGGCGTTAAACCTGGGTCATATGGAGGGTGGGGTATGTTGTTTCTCTTGAGATTCAGAAATGTTTCCATTGTCAATGAGGCTGTAGCATTTTCTTAAAAGAAACCAATTGAATATTGAACAACTCTTTTATTGAAACAAATTGCTCACTTTCGCTTTTAAAATCGTGTAATGGCACTGAGGCAGGGATTTGTTCTTTGTTATATGATAATGAAGTAATATAAATCCCAACAGAAAATGATCATAATTTTCCCACTTGAAAATATGACTTTGACTTTCTATGATGAAGTGAGCTTGGATTTCACCATTACGCGGCTGCTCTTTTTAAACTGTAGGGAAATAGTGTATTCATGAATTAATTGATTCATCATAGGTTTAGAGTTTAAAAACTAGTCTGCATCTTCATCATGATTCTGTAAGAGTTAAGTGACTGCAACCAATTCTTTTTATATTTGTTCATGCTTTTTAAAACATGACTAGGGACTCACCTTGCTAAACTTAAGCCCAACTTTAACACTTCCACACTACAACCACAATTCCAGTTGCCAGGGATTTCTTTAATGGTGATTCTCTGAATGAATTAAATTAATGCAACAATAGGCATCCTTTTTAATTTATTGAGGTTGAAGTAAGACATGGGATTTATTTTCAACTCATCACGCCTTGACTGAGAGTGACACTCATCACAAAATCGTAAATAAATCTGTAGCGGAATGGTATTTTAACTAGCCAAAAATCTAATAATAATTCACTGTACAACACTATTGTGGTCTAGTTCTTACTCAAAAATGTTATTTATTATTGACAGAACTAATGGAGAGTGGAACTAACGTATATAGTGACAAGTCCCAACATGCATATATATTCTATGAATTGTGATTACAACAAAACTTACTTACAAAAATAGAGTATGAAATTCCTAAGTATATTGAACGCCCCTTTTAAACATTTGTTAATTCTCGTGCTCATGTAAAAGTTAGCTTTTATGAAAATATTAAGGTTTCTTCAATCCTTCACTTAATTGACTACCAGATTTACCACTACAGAAAACACTCAAAGAAACCTGTGTAACTGTTACTGAACTACACAACTTGTAACACATGAAAAAAAAACTTTAAATTGTTCTAAAGCAATGTTTTAAATTTTCTGTTTCGCAGTAGTTTTCATATTTTTAGTCTTTCCTAAACGAGTTACATCAGAATTGTAATTAGCATCTCAAAAACTGTTTAGAAATGGAGTTTCATTGATTCAGTCTATAATTATTAATAAATTTAACATTTTCTCTGCAATTTTGAGAAAGTTAGAACAAAATTTACTGCTGATTATTAAACAGCATCTCAAAATACACCATAAAAGAGCATTTTAACTAAGTTGAAATAAAATTTACTGACATTTTTCCTACTTTTTAAAACTTGTTTATAAGTTATGGATGAACTTCTAAAATTCAGACTAATCTTAGGCTACTTTAACAAACAATCAGCTCCTTATAACTACAACACAATAGAGAATATATGAGTAATTTCAAATGATCAAGTTAATGCTACCGTTGCCACAACCCTATTTGCATCCGTAAAAACTTTACAACTCGGTGCAATGACACATCACTGGAGAGCAATGACTGTATAGTTAAATTGTGACTTCAGTTATTAACGAAGAACTGTGATTCAAATTGTTTTTTATTCGTCTAAGTAAGACGAAAAAAATGAGCCATTCCACAATGTAGGCCTAATGGATCAATTGTTTGCAAATTGTAATGTGACACAGAATTTCTTGGAATAGTAGGCGGATGCCGGCAGTACCAGGTGCCCGCTTTCTAACAAAGGCATTGTTTTTCAATAGGTGATTACAGCGGTCCGTTCAATCTGAGGGGGTGTCGCTCTACGTTTTGAGGCAACTATACAAATTGTACTCTTCTCTGTGCTAAAATAAATGTAAATTTTGTTTAATTTTTATTTTGAGATTTTCAAACAAAATTTTAATTTATAAATCAATTAAGTTAAGGAGAAAATTTGTTCTCTCTGTTGTGCTAAAACAAACTACTAAATATCACACAAAAATCACGTAAAAGAAAAAAGTGTGTACTCTACTTTTTGCCAAAACAAATGTTTGTTTTGTCTAATTTTCATTTTTGTTTTTCTAACAAATTTTATACAGTTTGGAAATCCAAACCCAGGGTAGGTCACATTACCTCGCAGTAATCCGAACAAGTCTGAAACTATAGATTTCTCCTCTCCTGACCACTTATAATCAGCTGTGGACAATTCCAATTATGTATTTTATTAAAATCTATTCTGATTTTTTTATTAAGTGAATTTTTTTTATTAATTAGTTTAAAAATTTATCTTTGATCTTTTTTTATTACGTTTGTACAATTAATTTCTCTCATGTGTTTTATTAAATTGTGTTTTTCTGCAATATTTTATTTTTAAATATACTTGTTAGTCCGAACAATGTGATAGAAGAGGTCCTTCAAACCAATATTTGGATTACCGTGACTGCACTGTAGATATCATAAATCAATGAATGATGAAAGGGGAAATTGTGTTTTCTCTGTTGTATTGAATTAATTGTAAATTTTGTCTACTATTCACCAAGGAGAATTGCTGTTCCTAGGGTTGCCATATATCTGATAGCCAAAAAGAGGACGTTTGTCATATCCTGACACCCAAAATTTGGACATTTTATGTTGTGGGTGCTAGGGGTTTGCTATGGAATATTCCCCATAAGAAAGGGGAGGTCCTGGGAAAACTTTGGAAAATTAAACCTTCAGAAACGGGTTTGAACCTGTTTCTTTGCTTTTTTTAAAAATTTACCTGATACAAAATATGTTTAATGCATTTTTATAGTTAATTTTTGGTAATGGAAAGAAAAAAACTAGAACAAATTTTGTGTGGGTAGTATAATTAATGTTAATAATTATAATAATACCAAAATAATGGTAAAATATTACTAAAGGTTAAATATTAAACTATTTAAAATATTAAAATAAACATAGCAGTATCAATTTTTGGTTTACTTATTTTGATAATAAAAGAAAATTAAAAAAATATTTCTTAACTTAAAAATAAAACATTAAAAGTCATAGTCATTATCAGACCTACTCAACACATTTGCATCACTACCATTACTTATATTGGGCCCTTCTTTGTCTTGGAACCAAGAATACTTAGCAGAAGATCCAATACTCTTTAATAGTTTTTCATTGAAAATACAATAATTGTAGAATTCTAAACAAGACAAGTCTTTAAAGTTATATTATACAGATCCTGGATCTGCTAGTAGTTCCGACAGTTATTATCCGACAGTGATAATAAGCGTGTATTATTATTTTAATTTAACTTTTTGAAATGGTAATCCGTTATGTAAAAAATTAATTACATTTTTTAATAAATTCTTTTCAAACTCTCATCTATCAAGGCCTTCAGAGTTTATTCTATTTATTCTTTTTTAAATGCACTTGCATGCATTAATAAAAATATCATGAAACAAAATATTTTACTGCTTTCAGGAAAGAGATTTATTGCTTTTTAGGGTACAAGTATTATACCAAGCTTTTATTTTGAGTAGTTTGATAATTGAACATCATATTTTGCTAGAATAACGAGGGCGATTCACGCTTTACTAAACTTCAAATGACAATATCTCGTGATCCGTAACAGCTATGGAGGTAATAAAAAAAGCAAATTGTTCAGAATTTTATAAGCTAAAATTTTGGTCTCCTGCATTTTTGCAGAAAAAGGACTAGTTTTCTGGTAATTTTCTAAAATATCAAAAAGTACACCTTCACACGTGAATATATTAATTAATTGGACCCCTATGGATGTAAAGTTTTTTTTTATGTGTTATTTTCACTGTCAAGAAGTGCCAAAACAATTTTTCTTTAGGCCCGATTTTTTCTCAGGTCAGGGCTTATTTTTGCACAGAATGACTGGGCTATTAGTCCACTGGGAATTTATAAGGGAAAACACCCTCTCAACACAAGCATTGCGGCTTGGGATGAAATAAACAAATTCAACAAGTTTAAAAATTTCAGAATAATACATTTTATCTAAACTCTTAAAATATTTCATAAAAATGTTATTGGATAACTTAAGTTTCTTTTAACTACTAGTACTACTTTCCCTTTGTTCAGCAGCAGTAGCAGCTTCCTCCAATTTGTGATTTTTTAATCAAGTTAAAAAAATTAGAAAACTGATCATGACACAACCCATCAACTATTTCAATAGTAATTCTGTAATTAAAACAAATTACAGAGGCCTCAACATCTTCCTAAGAAGGAATACTGCTTAAATTCATCCACTTAAAAGATTTGAAATTATCATATTGGCTCAGCCATTTTTTTATATACTCATAAGATCCCTCATATACTTTGTTAACTTCTTGTTTAAAAAGGTTGCACTCATTTTTTTAAACAAGGAAATTTTTCCAGCAGACAGTCCGTAAAAGAGAATTTTGGTTGTTCTTTTCTGTTTCCCTCTTCATTTCCCATTTCAATTTAAAAAATATATTGGTACAGAATAAAATAGATGGAGAGGAACTATGTAAATAAATTAACTGTTCTCACTACAACTAAACACTGAACTTATGGTTGCGCGCCAATCGAACTATTTAGTGCTCACTTCTTTCGACGACAGACGACAGAAGTAAGAACAATGGAGAAGTTATCAACATACCAGCGTAACCGTAGCATCTCAAACTCATCAAATATGAAAGAACTTTTATAAAAATGCGTATACAACACCACAGTTTGCTAATTAATATTGAAAATATGTGAAAGAATTAATGGTCAACACAAGTAACAATTATAAAATGGTAACTTTACTTTTTATTTAAATTTTACAATTTAATTATATCTCCTTCAAAAAAAAAATTACAATAGGTTTATATTTAGATAAGAGTTCATTAATTAATTGTTCATTGGAGGTTAATAACCAAACAACACACTAGGATCAAAATTCTTATATGAACCTGTGAAAAGTTTATAAATAATAGCTTAGGCTATTGGAAAATGTTCAAATACTGGATTTATGCCAGTTTATTTTATAAGAGAGGCACAAAATTATCTCAGGAGGTTGGTGCCGACTCTGCCCAAAGGATTTTCTAAATGTTACTCAAATCAATTATTAATATATACAAAGGTTAATTAAAGTTGAAATGAATAGTACAAAAGGTTTATTGGTGTTAGTATGGATGTATGTGTGTAGTGTTAAAAAGGAATCACAGAGTTCAAATTATGCACAAAGTTAAAAAATTATATATAACGTACAGTTAATCAATCTCACAGTTATTAATTGAAAGTAAGATATGGTTAACCCTTTGTCGTAATAAGTGCTGATATTCACAAATAAGTTTGGATGCAAGAACATAATAATTCGACCACGCAGCTGAACCGCTGACTTGAGTTGAGCATATTTCCAAAATTAAGTTTATAGGCCTATGTTTTAGGGTTTCAACCAACAATTTTGGAAATAGGTCTATTCACGACGGTGCTGAATAGCTGAAAAATAGTTCTCATGCCATTCCGCATATTGGGAGTATCTTCAATTCACCAAGCATTGTATGCTTCGCACGCCATTCTGCATATTGGGAGTATCTTCAATTCACAAAGCATTGCGTGCTTCGCACGCCATTCCGCATATTGGGATCGTCTTCAATACACAAAGCATTGCGTGTTTCGCACGCCATTCCGCATATTGGGAGTATCTTTAACATAAAAAGCATTGCGTGCTTTCACGCCAACCCCGTATTGGGAGTATCTTCAATAAACAATGCTTTCGTGCTTCGCACACCAATCCCACGGTAGACTCCACAACATTATTGCTTTGAACCGGGTACTTTTATGGTATTTTACGTTTTATTTTGGGGGAACACATTTAAGTTTGGATTTCAGGTCGCTTAAAAACACAAAATGTGCAGAATAACTTCTTACATTTATATTTGTAGAAAAAACTAAAAAAAAATTAATTCTCGTAGTACAAATCTAAAAAAATAGTTACTTCCGGTCAAAAAACGTGCTTCCGATTGTTGCATTTTTTTGGCTAACGAACTCGTCCGAACGACATAGATAACCAACACGTGTACTAAATTTGGACCAAATCGGACTTAAAATGCGGCCGCTAGAGTGCGAACACATATATACATATATATATATATATATATATATATATAT
>JAGFPH010001660.1:199124-213801 GCA_018207615.1 Philaenus spumarius
GCAAAAAATCAAAGGGCTCAGTAAATCACTCGAAATTGTACACTCGGGGGTTATTGGGGTTGGTTATTCCGAATCTGCCGTACAAAAATATGTCCGATTACCCTGGAACCCCCCATGTGGGCAGGGGGCACTTCGGCAAAAAATCTAAGTTTATCTAATATAAATATTATATTATTTAAATTATGCTTTTTAATGTGCAATGCATACAATATATTTACAAAACTAATAAAATTGTTTTAGTAATGCTATACGCATGCACAAAGCGCGAAGTGCCCCCAGCGCGCTCGCTTTGCTCAGAGTCAACGCCGATAATTAAAGTTCAACCATAATTTTTATATTGCATATTATTACTTGAGACTTTCCAAACAACTTCCTTGAGCTCTATATTTTAATATAAAATTGATTAAAAAGCCAAATTTGTCACTCAACTTTTATGGTCAAAGGTTTTAACTCATGAATTCATGATTTTTTTAAAATAGTTCATAACTTTATTCAGAATTTGATTAAAGACTTGAGACAGATCTCATTTTATTCAAAAATGTGTGAAGTTTATTCAGTAAAAAGTTCAAAAGGATCCATTGAGATCGCTTGAAGTTAAAGCACGTTAAATGTCAAAAACCATTAAAAACGTTTTTTTGCAATTTAGGTTACAATTGCATTTTTGACAATGTTCCACCATTTGCAGCTTAAAATAAACTTCATATTCGAATTCTGCATCCTCATAAACATAAAGTAAAACCAAATTTAGCCATTCACCTACCGTGGTCAGTATCTCGTTAAATAAACGTTATTTTAGGTTTTAGCCACTTGCCTATAGTGAATAAACGCGGCTGACAACCTTATGACGTCACATGGTAAACGTCCTCCCCCCCTCACTGACAGCGATGGCGTTGGCCAAACGTCAAAAGAGTGGCGGAGACCTTCTTTCTCGTCGACTCTGGATAGGGACAGCGGGAATCTCGTTAATCCATTCATGCGCGTCTGTTTTTCAAGCCCATATTACACTGTAAATACACATATTTAATCTATTCTTATTACTTTATGAGAAGAAGAAGTAGAAAAACTTTTTTTATGTAATAGAGAGACTTATTGTTAAATGTGTTCTATAGTTTGTGATAATTTATCAATGATGATCATGTCTAGTTTTATAATTTAAATGTTTATGTATGGGACTGTACAATCATGTGTATCAGAATATAAAAGGAGAGGCTCAGTTATGAGTGCAACACTGCTATTCATCTGTTCTGTATATAAGTAAATGAGGTCATCCACTAGTCACATTGTTTGTGAGTCACTAAATATCATAATTTGTTTATCAAGATCATTATCATTCTCAAATGAATGTAGGACGGCATTGATTTGTATTACATGATGTTCTAACTTGAGTATTGATTTCTCATAATAACGAAAGAAACAGTACTGTAAATTATCTTCCATGCCAATCCCTTTCCTTCACACTCCACACACCCTCACCCTCACACACACACACACACATTGACATCTTATGCAAAAAATAATAATACAGTAGTTTCTTTTTTTTCAAAAGGGGAGGATTAGTCATAGTTTTAAAGGTAACTTTGTAAATAATATTACAATTTCTAACTAAAACTTATCAAGTTTAGGATTTAATAGTAGTAGTTATAATGAAGGATAAACAGAACTAACATAGCTTGGGCCTACTCCTAAAGAAAACCTTAACTTAAAAATTAGAGATACAAATTATTTCTTAAATTAGCAATGGAAATACCACTAAAAATACGTACTAGGTCAGAGATGATACAGCTGATTATTATACCAATAATGAGCTATGTATTTTAAACGGACAAATCGGATTTTTAAACATTTTAAAGGTTAAAATTTATTTCAAAATTATTTTTGAATTTTAATATATTTCTCACAAACTTGATCCTATACCCTTTAGATTGATATATAATACAAATGCAATAAGTGTTTTCATGTAATTTGTTTTACCTTTTAAAATTATTTATGTGAATGATTCTTATTATTTACACAATGTTCATGAATCATACAATAGTATCACAAAGCCTGGATAGTAGAGGGAATGTTAATACATTATTAAGGCCGGCCGCACACCGGATCATACATTTGTGTTACGACAAAACAGCTTGAGTCAAAACGTTTCGTGTATAATTTTAATACGAACTTTTTCATTTCAATACGCACAATGCATTCTGATGATGAAATACTGTCGTGCTGCTATGGAATTTCATTAAACTGTTTGATGTGTTTGGTTGTGATGAGCTCTGGTCGGCTCTCAACCAGTACTAAAAGTCGATCTACATCCACTACAGGGCTTTCGACACCTTGCGCATCTACACTCATGGTTTAGCACAACAATTACAATCAACTGCACAACAATACGCAAAACAAACAAAACTGACTGAAATAAGAACAGCTCTGAGCACATGTAAAGTGATTGAGTAGGGGCTCCCACGCATGCGCAGTTCCATTTGTTGGAAGGTGTTTTGTCGTAATACGAAACTTGGGAGACCTTTGCCAGACAAGGAAAAAACGCTGTAAAGCGCCTAAAGGTGTCTATACAATGTCGCAGCCAGTGTGCGGGCCCTCCGTTTAAACCAATGTTAAGCCGAGCGCTTCATACACCTTCCGACACTGTCATACAAAATGTTTTGTCGTAAGTCAAAATGTATGATCCGGTGTGCGGCCGGCCTAATTCACTCATGCATTCCATTGCACAAGATATTTTAGACTTAAACAAAGTTCATAAGTTATGCAACAACAAATAAAATGGCAATGTACCAGTGAAGTGGTTCGGGGTTAGTGATTACTTTGGGATACAGTAGAAGCTCTTTAATCTATTATGTTTGCGAACCTGGGAGACACAGGATTACCAACTTTGACAAATTACCGAATATTACAAAATTAACCAGAAATAAACAGGATAAAATCATGCCAACTATTAATGCAGGTTGTTTGGCCGTGTATTCTAAACTTTCTCAGAGATTTTAAATACATGGCCAAAGTGTTCAAGATCATTGAAGAAACCCCTGAATGCAGAACATTAAAGAGTTGTTTTTGGTTTAAAATAATACTGTATTATAGTATTCAAGGTTTGACAAAATGAGTAAATAAGAAATTTTGAGTTCATTTTTAGCTCACGAATCAGTGATATAGATGAAGAATATTATACGTCAACTGATACAGATTAGGTCAATCTTACCTTAGTCTATTGCAATTTCGACCATTTGGTCATCATCGGGACTTCGTAAAACACTAATATATAAAACACAACACTATCACATACATGAATATCACTCCGGTGGAGATCGTTAAGAAATAATATTGTTCATCAGTAGCGTTCGTAGATGTGCACGTCCGGCCATATGGAAGTAACTGAGCTGTTTTCTGGTTAGTTCCTCTTATCACTGTTGTTTGAGGTGGGGGAGCCTGTCAATAAGTGTATCAAATAGCATGTTGGAATAGAAATCAAGTTGGTCATTCAGTAAATGTGTGAAGTCATATTTTTTGGCTTTATAAATCTGGTATTCTTATATAGTGTTCATATATCAACCTTTTTTGCAAACGTGTAATATTTCTATGTTGGCATAGTAATTTGAATATGTATGGTTGCTGTCTACAAGGTGGTGGGCATAACTGGATGATTTGGTTTTAAATTGTTTTGTAGGTAGGTGCTCTTTAAATCTTTTGCAAAAGGGTCGACCGGTTTGGCCCTATATAGTAAACAAGGGGGCAGGCTTTGCATTTGATTTTATAAATTCCCGTTTGTTGTTGGGTATCATTGTTTTTTATAATATTAGTATTCAGAAACCTTTCGATCTTGTTTACAGTTCTGTATGTAAAGACAACGCTATGTTTTGCTAAGGCATTTTTAAGAGTGTGATTAATCAGGCTTCCGTACTCACTTGATACATATTTCACTTTATTGTCAGTATCTGCGGGCAGGGATTTGTGTTTAGATTTATGTTTATTTATTATTTTATCTATTATTTTGGGATTGTATCCATTGGCTGCTGTAATGTGTTTGATAATATGTGTTTTGTTGTTTTTTTGGTAGGCCCTTTATTTTCGGAGCTTTTGGGTTGATGACCTTATTATCAAACTCATCGCAGCAGCCAAAGGATACTATCCCAAAATAATAGATAAATAAACATAAATCTAAACACAAATCCCTGCCCGCAGATACTGACAATAAAGTGAAATATGTATCATGTGAGTACGGAAGCCTGATTAATCACACTCTTAAAAATGCCTTAGCAAAACATAGCGTTGTCTTTACATACAGAACTGTAAACAAGATCGAAAGGTTTCTGAATACTAATATTATAAAAAACAATGATACCCAACAACAAACGGGAGTTTATAAAATAAAATGCAAAGCCTGCCCCCTTGTTTACTATATAGGGCCAAACCGGTCGACCCTTTTGCAAAAGATTTAAAGAGCACCTACCTACAAAACAATTTAAAACCAAATCATCCAGTTTTGCCCACCACCTTGTAGACAGCAACCATACATATTCAAATTACAATGCCAACATGGAAATATTACACGTTTGCAAAAAAGGTTGATATATGAACACTATAGAAGAATACCAGATTTATAAAGCCAAAAAATATGACTTCACACATTTAATGAATGACCAACTTGATTTCTATTCCAACATGCTATTTGATACACTTATTGACAGGCTCCCCCACCTCAACCAACAGTGATAAGAGGAACTAACCAGAAAACAGCTCAGTTACTTCCATATGGCCGGACGTGCACATCTACGAATGTTACTAATGAATAATATTATTTCTTAACGATCTCCACCAGAGTGATATTCATGTATGTGATAGTGTTGTGTTTTATATATTAGTGTTCTACGAAGTCCCGATGATGACCGAATGGTCGAAATCCCAATAGAATAAGGTAAGATTGACCTAATCTGTATCAGTTGACGTACAATATTCTTCATCAAATAAGAAATAATTTAAAATGAACAAACTATATTAACAAAACTGCTACTTATTTAAGGCTGCTCCAGTTTAGGCTTCTTTAATGTATGTCTAGGCTCAATGTTTTTCCTGATACAGCCTGAGCAGCAAATTTTTTCAGTTCACATTGATGTTTTTTTTATGTTGTAAATAGTTGATGACGCTATATTGTGATCACTCATGATACAATTTCTCTTTTCACCTTCTTTAGGATTTAATGATTGTAAGAGTCACATGTTTGCACTTATTGTGTAAGGGGAACTGTTTCTCTTGGAGAACATCTTAGTGTACACAAAAGTTTGAATAGAATAAAAACGCTAACATAAAGTGCACTAAAACTGAATAACAAATAATATAACAGAAAACAACCACAACAGCAGAGAACAGTACGAGGATGCGACATGTTACTAGTTGGAGCAGACTGAGGAAAAGTTTTATATATGGCCGAGGGTATGTGATGTTTACCAAGTGTTAATGAGTCATGCCAGATTTTAGAACGTGCTGAATGATGGGACACTGGATTAAAGAGCTTCTACTAATAAAATTTGAGTAAATTATTATAGAATTTATTTATTAAACTGTATATTTATATAAAGGCTTGTTTTCATAACAGCTCAGAAGGTGAGGATGTATACTGCATAGAAATTAGTACATCTTGTAAAGAGAAACCCCACTTAGTTGGGTCACAGGGTACAACAGAGAGAAGGATATGGATGCAAAAGTTGTTAGAAAGTTTGACCAGAATATTTCCTGCCAAGTTAACGGCTGATTACACTCGTGCTGGCTGGTGTTATCTAAAGGTAATTATAAACAACTGGCAATTTGTGAGCTGATGATGTCTGATATTTAATAAGCATTTTTCCTTATTAATGTGTTTGTTATATAGTTTGTATATGTAATATTAAGAATAGAGGATGGTATTTCTTTTGTGGATCTAGAAGTCCGCCCATTGGGGTATCATAGCAAATTAAAAAAAATTTCAATAATGTCATTTTAAATCAAATAATTGAAGGAAATTTTTACCATTTTTGTGCTAAAAAGTCTATTATTAAAATACTACAGCAATGTATGTAATCTGAGAACTTGCAACTATATTATGTCTATCAGTCAGGATAGTAGTCTAGTGATTGCATACAAAATAAGTTTGCTTAGATACCCTCGTATTTATTAGTCTAACTAGCTTAAAATTTCAATAAAAAATTATAATGTAATGTAATGTTGATAAATTATAATGTTTGCACATGTTCTTCGCCTTCAGTCCGCTACACTGTAATGGTGGAAGGCTGGTGCTGCCATTGATAGCACTCAGAATCCGAATGCCAGTTACAATGTACGAATCTGTAATTCTGTTAGAGATTCTAATGGTAATTGATCCGGCTGCAGACGTCTCTAAATTCATATGATTTAAATTAAATTTTAAATTAAATACGTTGAAATAAAATACTGTTAATTTTAAACTTTAGTTTAACATGTTCGCTGCTAAGTTCATGCTCAACAAGTTAGGGAGCAGCAGATGTACATGTGCGCTCGGCCCTACAATTTGTTTGGCGGTAAAGAGTAGTCTAGCTGTTAGTGAGTGAGGTTATGTGATGTTTTGGTATAATCGGTAGTATATTCAATGACAAAAAACATCTTTTGTTTTGAAGAAAAGTAATTAGTGTGTCAATCTATGAGTGAAGCAGACGAGCACAGTAGAAAACGTTATTTTATTTTTCAAATTTGATTATTTTTTCTTATTTTTGAATAACATGAAAATAGTACTTTGGTAAGGTAAAACAATAAAGGAAAAGTTTTTTTTATTCAAAATTCAATATTTTTCTAATAAAAGAGTAACATAAAAACAGAAGTTTGGTCCTGTAAATAAGGTAAACTCTTTTAAATTTATGCTGTTTTTATTTTATATTTAAATGATACAAAAATAAAATAAAAACTTTAAATAATAAGTTACAAACTAGGGATGGGTCGATTCTCGATTCCAAAAGTCGATTCCATCGATTCTCGGCACTGAATCGGCATCAAGTCGATTCCGAGGCCGGCCACCACCGATCTCTACAAATACGTTCGTGTACGCGATTGCCACGGCAGCAGATTGCCACGGCAGCAGATTGCCATTCCAACTCCACCACTACCGGGGCTACTGCGAATGCGCTTTTGAGTACTGGACTAGACTTACAATGTGGATTCGAAGTATTCCGAGAATCTACACTGCACCAAAGTACTATAGAGTAGCCAAAGTAGCCTTAGCCGTTAGTAGCGATTACTCTGTGTGTCTGCAAAGTAACAAATACAAAATACTGATTACATTCCGACACACCTCTACTACGTTTGTGTGCGTAATTCGCATTTGATAGGTTATGGTATGAATGTTGTTTGAAAGTTATAATTATGACATTTTAAGCGATGTTGATTACGAATTTGTTGTTTGTTTGTTACCTCATTGTGTTTGTGCGGTTGACTATAGTTTCTGTATTGTTTAGGTGATTAGGGTTTTTCCGTGCGAGCATGATAGTTCCCGCGCAAGGCACAGCTGAGTGCGAGACTTTCATTCAAGCACTGAAAATCTTACCAGGCGAGTTACGTATAATATTTTACATTATACTACACCGAAAAAGCAACATACTTAATCAAAACATCTTTTTATTAAAGAAATAATTAAAACTTTTTTGATTTTTGTTATATTTCCATCGACAAATCAATCAGCTGTTTACATAAAACTGATATGTTTATTCTTATTTTTAATATAAACTGGAGAACAGTAAAATCAATTTAATGTTTGTTGTTCCTTGTTGTCATGCCCCCACTACGCCACTGCTATCGACCCCCTTATTTGTGTGTGCGCAAATTCTATACACTTCGTTTTTATAGCTGTCGTACCTGGCTTCATTAAGGTAAATAAGTACAACTTGTTTATAGCTGTCGTACCAGCTTCGTTTAGGTAAATGAGTAAAACTATTTTATAGCTGTCGTATCTGGCTCCGTTCAGATAAATAAGTAAAACTAGTTTATAGCTGTCGTACCAGGCTTCGTTCAGGTAAATAAGTAAAACTATTTTATAGCAGTTGTACCTGGCTCCGTTCAGATAAATAAATAAAACTTTTTTATAGCTGTTGTACCAGGCTTCGTTTAGGTAAATAATAGAATGTTTGTATAGTTTTCGTACCTTTCTTCGGACAGGTAAATAAGTAAATATATTTATAGCTGTTGTACCTGGCTTTGTTAACGTAAATAATTAAAATTATTTTATAGCTGTCATACATGGCTTCGTTCAGGTAAATATATAATACTTGTTTATAGCTGTCGTAGCAGGCTTCGTTTAGGTAAATAAGTGGAATTTTTGTTTAGCTTTCGTACCTGGCTTCGGACAGGTAATTAAGTAAATCTATTTAAAGCTGTCGTAACTGGCTTTGTTCAGGTAAATATGTAAACATTTTTAATAGCTGTTGTAGCTGACTACATTAAGGTAAATAAGTAAAATCTAAGTAAATCAGAACAAAGGTGTTTTGTTGTAACATCCTTATCTATTGCTAAATCAGTATCTATAGACAGGTTTTCAAACTGGGACGCATCAGGTTCTGACACCGGCGCGTATTTAAATCCTTTAGATAACAACCCGGTTTCCATATCATTAAGCTGTATATTAGATAAATTAACTATCCTATTGTAAAATTTAGGTTCTGACATTGGTGTCAATTTACAATTATTTCCAAGGTCAGTTTTTTCTGGGACAAGTTACTCTAGTTTTTGTTTTTGTGTAATATATTTAGAATGTGATAAATCATAAATGTACTTACAGATCTCCATGTCAAGCAAATCAAATTCTAACGGATGTAACCTAAATGCTAATTCATTATGAACAACTAATAGATGTTCACACACATTATCCCTAATAAGATACCACTTTTTTATTTCACACTTTAGCCACGACTTTTAAGCTACATTTTTAGCAAATTTTGCACTTTCACTAAAGGTTTTAAAATTAACACACACAAATTTCGGCACTACATTCTTCCTTTGGCATTGCGAAGTGAACCATAAATGTTGAGACGCCAACGCTTTCTTCTTCCTTAACCTCTTCAGCAAAACGGTCAAACAAGCTGTACTGGCTTCTTTTATACGATTGATAGTGACGACCGAAGGTACTTGGTAGAAAAACAATTTAGGGAAAATGTTAATTAATTGTAAAGACAAAATAGACAACATGAAAAAATGTGGTGTTTATAAGCTAACTTGTATCATCTGTAATTCAGTTTATGTAGGCCAAACAGGCCGTAGTTTTAAATGTAGGTTAAGTGAACATGAAAGAAGTTGGCGGTTGGGTCATAATGACTCTAGTTTCTCTAACCATCTAAAAAATGATTTAGTGTCAGATTTTTTCAATAACATTAACTTTAAGATTCTCCATGTCAATGAAAAAGTAGGAAATTAAATTCCTTGGAAATGTTAGAAATTAAGAGATTATTTTGTACAGATGCTAGCCTAGTACTTAACGATCAGGTAGAATTTTTGTCCAACTCGCCTCTACTAAACCCATTGTCATCAACCTTGACCATACGTACCCCACGCCCTCCCTTCCACTCTCTTTCCTTTTTCTTTGTTGTGAGTAACTGTTCTATGTTTTAAACACGTTTATTTTTCTAATATTCTTTAGTCTGTAAAACTGCCTCGTCAATGCCGTCATGGGCGAAACCTTGGTCAGCAAGATTCAATAAAAACTTGTAGAAATTACAAAAAAATGTGTTTTTGTCTTTTAATTAATTACTAAACTCCCCGGAGATGTAAAAAAGTCATCCCCCGTTCTTTAGCCTGTAAATAAAAATATGTAGTTTCTGTTCTTAGGAAATAAAATGCAAAATTTGCATTGTAGCAAATGTGTTAAGCTAATTTCTCTACATTTTTTTACTGATTAGAATGGTTTGGTAGTTTATAACTTTTTGATTACAGGTATAATCTATGAATTCTGTATTATCTGATTTTATTAGCATAAAAGGTGTTTTGTAACCAATTACTTGCATAATTGAGACTAGACTATAAGCTAGATAAAGATAAATAAGGTTTGTGGAAAGAGGAAGAAAGATGTTGGTTCGGCCTTTAGAAAAATCTGAATTAAGTTACTCTATAATTTCAAACTTTTAAGTCTTTAAATGTGATGTCCTTCATACTACTAATTAGCAAATTTTTAGTGTGTCAGATAAGTTATTAAGCCTGCCTGGTACTTTGTTGACACCCTGTATATATACATATTTGATTCAACAAACATTAATTATGATTAAATGCTGCACAATGAGTGGGTGGAAAACTTTTAAATAGTATTATTACAAATCCTCTTTCCTTAATTTGGTCAGTTTTAATTGGTTCTGAGTAATTTGTAACCTGTTTTGTAATTGTATTACAATAATTATTTTATATTGTTTTGTTCGTTGCAATGTTTTTATATTCATATTGACATGCAGATAGTTCTTCCTCCCTCTTTGATATATACTTACTAAAATGATAATTGGAAAATGTAAAGATACTGAAGTTATAAATTCTAATTAGGCCAATCATTCTGTGAAGTAAAGGAGATATTTCTAAGTGTGTTAAAAGGAGATAATATATGCCAGACATATGGAAAAGTAAAATGATCTATAATAATATTTATTGTTCGAAAGTAGTTTCAAATCTAAATTTAGTCAGTCTGTATAAAGTAAAGACATTAGCCAGAGAAAAATCTAATCTAAAATATTCTTTTAGTTATCTGCAACATACTCTATTGTAATGGTAGCCTGAACCAAATTATAAAATAGTGGAATAATGCTTTTTAATTATATAAATTTTTTTCAAACAAAAATTTTAAATTTATAAACAAGTTATACATTTTTGTTATTTAAAATATTCTTGTAAAAATTTGAAAGTACATCAATAAAAGTCTTTTTTTGAAAAATCTCTTTAAAAAATCTTAAAAAAACTCTTTCTGGAAAATCTTTTATCCAAAACTAGAGGTAACTTCCAACCACTTTCCTAAATCCTTGGTCTTCTTTCTTTCCAACTATTCTATCAACATTCAATTATGGCATGTAACATATTCAAAATTGAAATTCATAATTATTTAGTGAGAAAATGTAGAATAGTAGAAGACCAGCACAGATCAATTCAATTAAGGCCATCAGCTATTTATTCAAACAATTTTGTAAACCTAAGTTTAGTCAAAGATACGGGTTTCTGGTATGTCTAAAAGATGAAGTATGGAAAATTCCAATAGCCAAACCAAACCAATAAAAAACAAATATTAGAATATGTTACAAAATAAACCAATCAGGATTCTTCTTTATTGAAAAGGAACAAGTCAGATCAAATAAGAACAAAAAAAGTCTCTCCATTACTATTCATCAAAGAGTATGGAGGCAATGTTTGCGTTGTTATGTTAATCATTGATAATGTGAAAAAAATAATTAGGGAAGTTGTAACTTAAGGTAAGAATAAACTTTGTTATCAGAGTTTCTGTATTAACCGAGACAAATTAAAAAAAAAACTTGTATCAAAATCACTACTGTTAACTTACAAATAAATGTAAGTTAACTGAATTGATTTCGATAAGAATTCATAGCTTGAGAGGATTTCTCAATAAGAGAATTTATAATAAAAACTTTTGTGTTAGATTGAACAGAAAGAAAACAAAACTATTGTTTGCCTTGCACATCCTGAAAACATTTCCGCTCCTTACCCAATGCAATAGTATGGTGACCTTTAGCGGGCGGTAGTATAGTGAATGATGAAGCGATCTTAGGCCTGTTTACACTCCCTTCCTTGCGGCATCGTATTTATTATTCACCATCCATTCCCAGGAGTTGTTTCTTCCCCCTGCTACTGTATTTTGTTCTTTTGTTTTTAATCGGTGTTAAACTTTGAGAATGAGAGTGTCATTATGACTGGAAAGCGAAAGCTTGTTAGTTTATCTTTAAAATCAAAAATGGGAAGCAATTAAACGATTAGATGGAGGTGATTCAATAAGAAAAGTGGCAAGTTATGTAGGTGTTGGGGAAGTGACTGTCGGAGATTGGAGACGAAATAGATCGGAAATTGAAAAGTGTGTATCTCAACGGTATTCAAATTAAGAAGAGGCTAGACATTTAATGAAAAAAAGCGAGCATGAAAAAACTTCAGAGGCATTATTTTTGTGGTATTTACTACAGTAGCTTACAGTATCCAATTTCTTTCATTTGAGTACATTATCAAACCTTTTTTGTTTATTTAAAACTATATTGTTTAAAGCCAAAAAAAATAGATTTTTAAGTAAGTATGGCTCCAAATCAGCCTTTAACGATGTAAATGATGCGGGAACTCGCACCTCAATGGTTTTCTCACGGCCTACCATATTGTCCGAGTTTCTGGTTATCCGAGGTCTGCCCGATCCCATTTACCCCGTATAATTGAGGTTCTATTGTAATTAAAAAAATTGTATTATTTCATTAATTCATTTATTGAAATAGTGTTTCAAAAATATTTGGCGGTTAGTATTTTAAAGTATTGGAAAAGTAAAAGTGTTTCTGGTGTTGTGTTTGTAAAACTTGATTGTGTGTTCAGTAAAATAATAACTAAATAAATAGTTGGTCACTTTGTGAATAAACATAAAACAGCTTTGTGCCAAGAAAACTCAAAACAAAATAATATTGATAAATTTCTTTTTTGCTGGTCATTTAAAATTATTTTAGTTATGAATGACATATTTTTAAATAATGATTTTGTTTGTGTTTAAAACTGCCAAGTGATATGTGTGAATAGATCTCTTAACTGTGGACATTCACGAGTGGCCTTTTGCCACCTAAAATATCTTTTGCACATTTGCTAAAGTATGTTTAAATAGAGTCTATTTTCCACCCAAATAAGATTTTATACTAATTGTTGCATTATAATTGATGGATGTGAATAATTAATTTAGAAGAAATTCAATGGTAAACATAATGGTCTTCAACATAGAAAGCAGAAATTGACCAACTCTATGTTGGAAGGTTAAGTTTGTTTCCAAATTAATAATAAGTATAACTATTGTAAACAAGGCTACACTTTTGTGATAGGTTACCACAGGCCAGTCAGACCTAAATGAGTTCATCTAAGTTATAAAATTGCTAGTAATTTAAAAAAAAATTTTTTAAATCTGATTTCTTTATAGGCAGGTATAAGTGGATCATGGGTGGCTGCTTGGATCCTCCTCCAGAAAAGAACCTTATACTACTGCCCTCATAATGGCAAACTATCAAATATCGACTTGAGAAAAGCACGGTGCATAGGTAAGATTAAATGTATTGCTTTTTACTTACAATAATAACCCTGATTGACAATAATTTATCAATTTTCTAACAATGGTTTTATACTTTATCTAAAATGTGTATGTATCAAAGTGAGTTTGATATTAAAATATAACAAATTTATAGCAAGTCATATCAGATAAACTTAAATTATCGTTTCATTGAATAAAACTTGAACATTGATTAAATAAACCTGTTTCAACACTCTTGCCATCATCAGTGATGCTGAGCTACAATTCAATGGAACGGTTTTAAGTAAATAAATGTATGAGTTGTGAAAATTTGTGTTCAAGTTTGATTTGATCAAGTATACCATCTCACAAGTCATGCTCAATATTTATTAAAGTTATGTATTTGAAACTGACATTAACAAATTCTTAAACTACAAACAACTGAATGAATCTGTTGTACTATAAATAAACGGTACCAGGAACTGGCACATACTTTCTCACAAACATATTTAAATTACTAAACAGATTCACTGTGACTTGTAGGGTGGGGTAGGAGAGTTTTTTTTATTAAAGTTGGTGATTAACTAATAAATATTATTATTATTATCTAGAGAGAAAACTATTTGATCGATTTCGAACAAATTTGCACCATACACGTCAATTAGGTTTTTATAGATGAACGTAAAAAGGATTTAAAAAATTTTGAAAAAAACCCCTTTATGCCCAAAAAACCCCCAAAAATCAGTTATTATTATTATTATTAGCTAAACGAGAATTTTTAGAAAGATGCGGGTTTTTGCATATGGTAGGGCACATTAAAGGCTACAAATAAGCCAAATTTTATTAAAATCGTTATAGCCGTTTTTTTATAAAAAAATAATAACTGATTTTTTGGGGGTTTTTTGGCCAAAAAGGGGGTTATTTCAAAATGTTTCAAAACTCTTTTTTGTGCATCTATACAGGCCTACTGGACATGTCTGGTGTAAATTTGGTTGAAATCGATCGAATAGTTTTCTCTCTAGCTTTGTATACTTTTATTAAAGTTGGAGATTAACTAATAAATATTATTATTATTATCTAGAGAGAAAACTATTCGATCGATTTCGAACAAATTTGCACCAAACACGTCAATTAGGTCTTTATAGATGCACGTAAAAAGGTTTTGAAAATTTTTGAAAAACAACCCCTTTTATGCCCAAAAAACCCCAAAAAATCAGTTATTATTATTATTAGCTAAACGAGAATTTTTAGAAAGATGCGGGTTTTTGCATATGGTAGGGCACATTAAAGGCTACAAATAAGCAAAATTTTATCAAAATCGTTAGAGCCGTTTTTTTATAAAAAAATAATAACTGATTTTTTGGGGGTTTTTTGGGCAAAAATGGGGTTATTTCAAAATGTTTCAAAACTCTTTTTTGTGCATCTATACAGGCCTACTGGACATGTCTGGTGTAAATTTGGTTG
>JAGFPH010001660.1:213901-242283 GCA_018207615.1 Philaenus spumarius
GTGTTTAACGTCCTACTGTTTTGCACTTAAGGCTAATGAAGACGGGACCTACAGTTTTACGTGGAATCCGAACCACAGCCAACGATGTCTGTTAAGAAACCATTTAGAAAATTATTCGGGGTCAATGGGAATTGAACCCGGAACCTTTCCATTGATGGTTGCCATGTCGATTGATAAAGCAATGACGCTTTAACAACCACGGCCACCGTGGCAGTTGCGGTTGGAGATTAACTAATAAATATTATTATTATTATCTAGAGAGAAAACTATTCGATCGATTTCAAACAAATTTGCACCAAACACGTCAATTAGGTCTTTATAGATGCACGTAAAAAGGTTTTGAAATTTTTTGAAAAACAACCCCTTTTATGCCCAAAAAACCAAAAAATCAGTTTTTATTATTAGCTAAACGAGAATTTTTAGAAAGATGCGGGTTTTTGCATATGGTGGGCACATTAAAGGCTACAAATAAGCAAAATTTTATCAAAATTGTTAGAGCCGTTTTTTTATAAAAAAATAATAACTGATTTTTTGGGGGTTTTTTGGCCAAAATGGGGATGTTTTTCAAAATGTTTCAAAACCCTTTTTCGTGCATCTATACAGGCCTACTGGACTTGTCTGGTGCAAATTTGGTTGAAATCGATCGAATAGTTTTTGCTCTAGCTTTGTACACATACAGACATACATACAGACATACAGACATACAGACAGACATTTTGTAAAAACCACTTTTTTGGACACAGGGGGTCCCAAAACGGATATTTCCACAAAAATCTCAACATCGAATTTTTTTGCGATCACTATACTTTCTCTATACTATAGTATAGTGAGAAAGTATAAGGAAGTCTCTGAAAATTTAAGTTTGAATTGTTTTTATATCTACATAGTTTTCTTATCTAATGTTGATAAAACTATTATTTAATAACAAAATTTACTATCTAGACTTTCATTATTCTTCCTACTTTTATTTCAAAAGAAAATAATCGTTTCACAATAATTATTTACTATGAAATTTGAAATATACTAAAGAGAGGTTCTGAATTAATTAATTAATTAATTTTATTTTAAATTATTCCATTTTATTATTTTTTTTTTCACTTTATAAATTAATAAATGTAATTATACTGCATTCAGAAATGGTGAATTTATAGTCATACAATTATTTTAACATTTTCTTAATATTAGTAATATAAATAACCACAGATTACCAAGCTCTATCTAAACACATATCGTGACATGATAGCTAGGTATTATCAATTTGAAGTATTCTGTAATATGTTTTTGCACTAAAATCATATATATATTGACAACTCATATTCATATTTCACTTACTTACTATTTTGAAGAAAAATCCTGCAGCCAATTTTACCCTCGAATATTTTTTGTAAGTATGTTGAAATTTATAACCTACAACAATAAAATTCAAAAATACTGCGAATAAAACATAATCTTCAAGGAAATGTTTACAAGGTGTCTGCATCACAACAAAAAGCAAGTTTTACCCAATACATACAGAGGCAGTATAAATTATTAGATTTAACATAGTTTTCTCAGTTTACTTATTCAAAATTAAGTTGAACAAACAAATAAACAACATTTACTATTTTGTATGCATGTCTCTATTTTGTATAAGTGTTCTTAATCTCTTTCCACTAGTTATTCATTGCAATTTTGTGTTTCAACATCGTAGTGCTTCACTTTTGTTAAAGTTCTATAGCCAGCTTGACAAAGATTCTTAGGGTACGAACAGAACAAGTGGGTCGCGGTGGAGGTCGCGGTCGTGGTCGCGGTCGATGTCGACATCCATGTAAAAGAAACACATTGTAGTGAATGGAAGAGAACAGAGCAAGTAAGTCGCGGTGGAGGTTTAGCGCGATGCCATCCAGGAGGAGGTTTACATCGATGTTTTTGAAAAGCAAATGAGTTTGCTTTACATGGATGTCTATTGCGCGGTCTACATGGATGCTTCCCTGTGATTGGTCAATTAATAATAAATGACAGTACGATCCTGGTTTTATAAATTATTAGAATAGCAAATAACTTGAAAAACACATTATAAGAAAATAATTTCTTATTCTTATTTAAACAATTTATTAATGTCATTGAGTCAAAGAACAATATTAAAATATAATATACATTTAACCAAATATTTATAATTTCACATAGTAGTTACCTAATAGTTACCACCAACTTTTCTTCTGATTCAATTGGAGTTCGATGAAAGTTGTGGTGAGAAACGGAGCAATCCAAATAGGGAATAGTTGTTTCCAATAAGTACGAGAATGTCTCAGGCGTCATTCTCATATACGAATGAAATCGTTCCGGATCATTTTTCAGTTCGAGGAAAAGATGATGGTATTCCCCTAAACGTCTTCTTTTCGAATTTATTGGATGCACTGAAAACCGTCTGTTGTGTATATTACCTATCAGCCACCACTTGGTGACAGCTGTCATTTTATCACTATCATCACTTGACTCACACAACATCGCAAAAGCACAATCTTATTGTCATTCAAATTTAATCAAACTACTTCACTTGATAGTGGTCCTAGCTCGACTGAGCAGCGCAGGTAACCTCCTTGCTATGTGCTGTCGACATCGACCGCGACTTAACTAGTAGCATTCACCACGACCTCCACCTCCACCGTGACCTACTTGTTCTGTTCGTACCCTTATACCACATGTTTATCATCTAACGTAAAAGTCATAGATGAATATTTCAGCAGTTAAATCGCCACTTGCGCTTCACAGATTGACAATTCTGTCACCTGTGAAAGCACAGTTTACCGTCAATCTTTGACGTTAAAAGCATCTATGTCCTACGTCATACTTACTTTGCAATACTTCTTTTAACCTAATTTATAAAGTTTGAGTTCGATTACTATGGAAGTACTTGGAATAATAAATCGTGAATATTAATGAAATTAAGACAGACATGATGCCTGATTTTAAATGTTTAGTGAAACATAATTTCTAACACAAAAAAAATTTAAATTTTAAATTGAATTTAGTGCAGATAAATAAAATATTATTTTATTGTGCAAAATTGATACTTGCACAAGGTTTTTGATTGCAGAAATAATCCTTTTACCACATGACACTTTTTCTAATATATCCAAAAATAGTTTTCTTAGAAATCTTCGCAATCTATTCATATTAAAAATTCCTTATTACTTCACATACCATAGAGACTCATTTAACAGCTTTTTTTTTAGAATAACTGAGGCCTAGCCTGATACATCTGATCATCAGATTTTACTGTTTTCAATATATACGAAGAAATTTCTTCTAAATAACACAACTTTGACGAATGTTTAAGAAAAAATTACTTTGTTAAAAACGGTGATTTACGCCCATCCAGCTCTAAGTCCAGCAAACGACTGAATTTGGTGATTGCACCATGTCACGCTTTACGACGTAGCCATTTCCTGTTATCTTTCTAGAACTTTCTGGACATCACATAACTTGCTTCCTGAACAATTTGACATTTATATTTCCGTTTTTGAAAGGCCTTAAATTTTTTTTATAGCCCTTACTTTATATAATATTATCATCTTTACTTTTTATGTCTGCATAAAAAAATTGTTGTTATTAACTTAATTATTTGTTGTCTGCTTACAATTTGTTTTAAAATCCCTCTTAATACTCAATTTTTTCTTCATACTTATTAAATTTATTAATATAACTTTAAATACGTTTTAGGGCAAATTATTTCATATGCCTCCACGGAATTATTACATGTGTTACAAGAGCAGGGGTACATAGTACATAGTAGGCAGTGTCCATTGTAGAAGTTAATTGTTACAGAAAATATAGCCATTTTTTTAAGTCTTATGTCAGAACGCCTAGCAACCCAACACATTATTAGACTTGTAAAATATAAAAGTGAAGCTATAAATATATATATTGAAACAAGAAGTTATTATAACAGGTGTCTACCAGTCCCCAAAAGACATGAAAGTCCCCAAAAAGTCACGAATTGGATAAAAAGTTAACGAAAGTCCCCAAAAAGTCACGATTTGTTGCCAAAGGTCACCATTTTTTTGCCTGATTGAAATTGAATTTCACGCACCCCACAGTTTGTAAAGATTCGGTTCAATTTATCTAGTTCACTTGATAGAGTCATTCATTTGATCAATATGTATAAAAAATTGTAATAACAGTTACTGTGAATCGTAATAAAATAGTTCTTAAGGGTCTGCTCCAGTAAAAATAAAATGGAATTTTATCCCATAAGAGCAATGTTAAATTTCAAACCATTTATTTCGTTTACTTTTTATCATAAAATTGTTTGCAAGGTCTCATTTTAAGCACAGTCATAATACGCATCCGTCTTGCAATTTACATTTTTTTAAATTTGTTTCATTTGTCAAGTAACTGACATTTTGTAAGTACAAAGTTTGAATTTTTTTCCTAACACAATAAAAAATTAATAATGAAAAATAATTTGCAAGCCGGATCCGAAATTTTATAAAGAATATTCAGTTTTTTTTTCAACACTCAATTACAAAAGATAGACTTATAAAATGGTTTGAAATGAGGCAATGTCAAAGCGTTCAGCTGCAAGAAATTGCACTGTTTAGATAGGGATAGAGTGATACCGGAAGTGCGTTTCCGTTTGATTTCTCGTTTACTGGAGCAGACCCTTAAACAAACCTAAGATTCAAGTTTTTCTAGTACCGGAGAAGGTAGGGGAGCTTTGAAACAAGGATTCGGATTGTTTGATCAATTTCACGAACTGTTCTAGTTAAAGATTTTTATTCCAGAACATTTTCGTAAGGCGTCAATATGCATTTCTATTTCGTTTAAAATAAGGTTGCCAAATTTATATTGAGGTCTCATAAAAGTCCCCAAAAAGTCAAGAAATTGAATTTTTATGATCTGGTAGATACCCTGTATAAGAAAAAGATTAAATAATTAAAAGTCACTTTGAAATACATAAAGCTAAGCAAACAAGATAAATATCTTCTATATATATAAAAGCGAAATACCACTGACTGACTGACTCATCACGAGATCTCAAAAACTATATCACCTAGGAATGTGAAATTTGGTGCAAATATTGCTCATAGGCGTTAGAGGCGCACTAAGAAAGGATTTTAAAATATTTGGACTTTAAGGGTTGAAACCACCCCTATAAAACCATAAATATTGTTTGTTATATATCTCACAAGCCCTAGCGCCTAGGAACGTGAAATTTGGTACACTTATTTTCTCATATTATCCACTAGAGACGCATTAACTCTACAGCTGGCAAACGCCGGATATACGGCGATAGCGGCCGTTTCTGAACTGACAACGCCGGATATACGGCGATCGGTAAGCCTACCGAATAAGCGATGTTTTATGTAGTAAACAAAATCGAATAAGGTTGTTTCATATATTGATTTAAAGAGGAAGAACTCAACTATCGATTAAAAGCACTTTTGATTTGTGATAACATTCTATAGTTTCGATACAAACTACTTTTTCCTCCTTACTGTCTTAGGCGACACAGATGTCAGCTGTCACAGTTATTGTCTAATGCTTGTACATATTCTAAATAGCATTATGGTGAGTTATTGGTGATATTTTTATTATTTTCTTTGGTAATAAAAATATTTTACAGTGTACAAAATTTGTTTTATTTATTAGAGAAAAGTTAGGCTTACCTATTAGAAATCTAGAGTACTATGAATCTGGTATTGGTCAGCTATAATGGTTGTACTTTTTTTCTAGGGCCTAAGATTATGAAACTTATAATTTCCGTATTCAGTATAACATTTTTAATAATATGTATATTCTGGAAATAATATCTCCTAAGCTAGATCCAATACGGAATAGTGGAAGATTTTCTTTCTTTTTTACGACATTTGTAATAAGAATGCATAAACAAAATTAGAATCAAATTTTTTTTAGTTTCTTACATGATTTTCTGAATAAAATGTTATATTTAATACATATAGGTTGGGCAGTTATGAAAGAATTGAAAAATGTATATTTACAACACTGTGGAAGGGCTAAAATACAGCTGCCAGTAAAGGCCAGTTGTAGGGTTAAGAAAGTATTTTTAAATATTTAGCCTGTAAGGGTTGAATCACCCCTAAAACCATAAATAATGTTAGTTAAATATCTCAAAAACCCTACCACCTAGGAACGTGAAATTTGGTATACTTATTGTTCATAGGCCCTAGAGACGCACTAAGAAAACATTTAGCCTTTAAGGTTTAAACAACCCCTAAAACCATAAATATAGTTTGTTATACTTTCCTTAAAGTTAGAAATCTGAAATTTTGTACATTTGTTTCTTACAAGATACATATAAAAAATAAACTAGTTTTAAATTTGATCACGTTTTGCTATGGAGTGAAAATGTAGCAACAACCCCTAAAACTATTAATATTAATTGAGGAATATGAAATTTGGTACACACATTTGGCATTTTAGGGTTGAAATAACCCCTAAAATAATAAATATTGTTTGTTATACTTTCCTTAAAGCTAGGAAGCTTAAATTTTTTACATTTATTTCTTAAAAACATGTATAAAAAGTAAACAAATTTTACATTTGGTACGTGCTGCTAAGGGGTGAAAATGTGATAAAAACCCCTAAAAACAATAAATATACATTTTTTCTTAAAGGTAGAGAGCAAATATTTTGTAATTTATTTCTTACTCGAGACATATAAAAAGTAAACAAGTTGTACATTTCGTTACATGCTGCTAGGGATGAAAATGTGATAACAACCCCTAAAAACAATAAATGTACATGTTTTTACTTTCCTTTAAAGCTAGAGAGCTGAAATTTTGTAAATATTTCTGAACAATAAATACCAAACTAATTGTATTCAAGTAACAAGTGATACATGTTATAATTAACTTTCGTGAAATAATAGATGAAAGAAAATGAGAGGAAAATATGCCAATTCATTATGAATTATGGTGATGCAACAAATAAATTCCCTGTAGCGAAGCACGGGTATTCAGCTAGTAATATTATAATTTCTAGTATGGTAAAAAGTAAGACAAGCCTTTATCAAGGTAATATTATCCATATTTTTTAAAATACCTGAAGAGATAACAAACTATTATTTGAACTTGTAATAACTTTTATAAAATCTTGGACATTTAGATCAATATCAAAATAACTTATATTAAATTTCAAATCCAGAATTTCTACTTCAAATTAATTTAAACATTTTATGTGAACTTTAGAATCAGTTTTAGCTCATAGGATTTATCTATTACTTGTTTTATACATATAACATTTCAATTATACATGGACTCCAGGAATCCAAGAGAAATAAATAATGAGTAGTACTTGTGTTCAAATTAATTACCAAAATTTAAACTTTTAATAGTTGTATTACAAAGATACTATTGAATTTTTTGTTTTAAAAGAAAATCAAAGGTAAACAATTTATTCATGAAAGGTAAAAAAAAACCATGAAATTTTTTAACTTGTCCATTTTTCAAAATATCTGCTAAATTATTGGTCTGACAAAAAAATGTTAATTGCTTTATTAAACTAGATTGAATAATCTACAATTTGATACCATTTTGAAGTTTATACACTAGTTCTCAAGATAGAACTCTTTTGAAGTTTGAAATTTTTTTTCTAAAAAATGTAGGCCTATAAAGTACAGATTTTTAATCGGTTTTTGTTCTATAGCAAGTAAACGCCAATGTTAGACATAAATAACATTTGTAGTAGAAGTAATTAGCTACTAAAACGTAAGACCAAACTGGCTCTGCTAGGTCATATAGACTCTGAGATAAAATCTTTTGAACATTTTTGTAGTTTTTTAGGAAAATGTAAAAACTGAATATTGACAAAACCAATGTATTTTTTACAAACAAAATATGTTCAAATATTGTTAGGTTTGTATGTAATACAGTACAGCGTCGAAAATGCGAACTAATTGGGACCGAGGGGGTTCGGATTATCAATTTGTTCGAATTTTTGAAAGCATCCAAGAAAATGCCATTTAGGCTAAAATATATACCCTTTAATCGATTAAAGTGGTTAGACAGTACAAGCAGTAATGTAATTACAATACAGTATGAAAGGCTACTTACATATTATGATTTAGAAGAACCTGTACATACACAGTAGGGCCAACATGATTACACTTGTAACTCTCAATTACAGTACAGTACAAAATTAAAAGTTCACTTGTACATTGTAGTAAAAACGACAAACGAAAAATAAAAAAATATACTGTATAGTACACTACTGTATGTATGACACACTGTTATAATAATTACACAAAGAGAAATAAATAAAACTTTCTGTGTGTTTACGCTGTTTGTTTACTGCTTGCACTAAATCAGCTTATTTTATTAGCGTGACAGTGAAAATACTGACAGCCAGTCTGTTGTGAGGGCTTGTGAGAGCAGGTATTAAGAAGTGTTTAAAAAGAGATAATAATGTCAAACGGTGATGAAGATTTTTGTGAAATTTTTAACGACGCAATAATTGGAATTTGCAAAAACGAAAACAAAATTTTTGCAGGGGCTGCCTCAGAACGCGTTCGGATTTTTGACGTTTCGGATTATTGACGTTCGGATTATCGACGCTCTACTGTACATGTTTTGAAGTTCTGTTAATTATATATTAATAAATATGTAAGAAAATAAATAATAAGTACAATTAAAAATAAGTAACAATACACAACTTTTATGAAAAAAGTGTCTGATGAACCACAACTTTACATTTTCTTATGTTTTGAAGTGCCCATGCCATGTTCATCATTGTTCCTTCACATGTTGTTTTGCCTAGAGTAAAATTCCACTACTTTCAATTTAATGTCTTCACACTTTAGAACAAAAGCAAAACTTGATGTTTTTTTTACTCAATTTTATATAATTCTTAAAATTCTGCCTTGGAACAAATTAGTTGTAAAAATTGTAAAAGAACTTAAACATCTCAGCCCTGTGTAAAAATGTGTAAATATGTACATATCTCAGTAGCTTTGAATGAATAAAGAAAATTGCAACCAGTTTAGCTTGAAATAAAATGTTCTTCTAAGTTTTGTTACAAATAAATTGTGTAACATTTTAATCAGTTATCATAATTTTTCTGAGAATGTAAAATTGGAATTAAAATAATCACATATGATATGATTAACAGTTTCTACGTTCATTTTTAACTATTAGTTTTGACTTTATTTTGTTTACAGTTTTTCAGGAAAATAACAATGACCACATAGGTGTATTGGACTCAGGACCTTCAATGCTTGTAGACACACCAGAACAAGCTTTATATGTTCAGATGGATCTGCCCCGAGAAACTAAAGCTTGGAAACATGTAATCAAAGCAGCGGCTGTTCAAAATGGACCGACTCTGGATGATCAACAACTTACTAAAGATGGCATACCTACTATTGTTGACAAATGCATTAACTTCATATATGCACATGGTAAATATCTCATTTGCGTAGGTATGATTCACATTTTTTTCAACAGTCTTACACAATGTTTAATTAAAGAAAATTTACCGAATTGTATAGGATGGCGACACATAATTTGTAATATATGTGAGTTTAAGGATAAATTAGATTAAATTAAGGGTTATATCGTAAGGGTGGGTTGTTGTAAACTTTGGATGAATTAGGCTAAACTTAAATTAGTTTTAAAGGATTAATTAACATATAATTTCATAGTTAGAATGCAGACGTTTAAATAGTTTAACATGTTTAAATAATTAAAATTAATTTAAAGAATGCAGACATTGAAAAACTTAAACAAAGAAAACAAAGTAAATTATGTCGTAATAAGCCTATGACGTCAAAAGAGATTAGCCTCGAACAAGAGTATAGTTACAAAATTACTTATGAAAATAAGCCTCGATACAAAGTGTATAAAGAAGAAATTATGTGATTGGTTGAGAACTCTGAACATGAGATCGTCATAGAGATGTAAAGACGACGCCAAGTCACTTGAGCTTTAGATTGCAGACATGTAAGACTATATTATCAAAATATCAAACAAAATATTATGAGCGGTGCTCACTTGAATCAACATGTAACCGTTAATGAGGTATGTGCACGTAAAAATTTGTGTTTAAAGTGAGGAGACAAACTTTATCTACATTTTAAAGTTTAAAATTTGCAAATCGGCGTAGTAGAACTTAATTTACAAGTGTTAGAAAGTTTTGAGAAACTGACATAGCGTGTTCAGAAAATGGCGAGTAATTGACAAAGTAGACAATGTAAAGTGTTCGTAGAGGCTTATTTGTTACAAACTGTAAACACAACTAAAGAGTGTAGACTAATATTAAATTGGACTATAAAGTGGACTAAATAATTTTAATAAAAAATATGGTTTGTTGTTTTCTTTTTTATTTAAAGTGCACACTAAAGGGGAAACTGTAAGTAGTATATTTTCTAAGTCTGCATTCTATATTTATATATATATATGTATAAACTGGTATGTTTTAATTAAATATTCATTGTGGGTGTATGCATGTATGAATGAGGTTGATAAGATTGTACAATATGGTTTGTTCAATATTGTATGAAATTTATTGTTGTATGTTTGATTTGATAAAGATGGAGTAAAGCAGGTAATGCCAGTTATCATATCTTACTGATTTGATTCCTTTTCCTTTCCAAAATAAGTACTTTCATGGTAATAGAACCCAGATTTAGCTTCAGTGTAGATTTAAGGTTAAAAATAAAGAAATGTGCTTTCTAACATTGAGTAATACATCACAGATGGTTGCCGCAGTTGGTGGATTCGATTGTACAGTCTGCATGATCACAGATCATGGCAGATGTAGAATCGTCTCTGGCCTTCCCAGTAGTTGGCATTTGTGAAGGTAGTACACAGAAACAGTGTATCTGTTGATGTGAAATGAAGACATAAGCTGCAGCTGATTGCTAAAGACAGTACTACTGTTGTAAGCTGCATATTATTTCTATTTGGAGGTTATGTTTGTTTTGAATTAGTTTTTTTTTTTTTTTGTTAAAGTGAAGAAAGTAGAGATTATCAATACAGATATAGAAAGTACTACAAATTTAAATATAAATGATAAGTATTTATTTCACATAAATTATTTTTTTATTAAAATTTGACTTAGAGAGTTTTTTTTTAATTTTCAAAATTACATATTTTGAAAATAATAAAAATAATAATTTTTTTATAATTAATAAAATTAATTTATTTGTAACTACAGCACGTTGCAAATTACCTTATTGCGCTGTTCATCTGTAAATGTTATGTTATGTATATCAAGGTTTTAATAAATAAAACATCTGTTTAAAAATGTTATATATTATGTAATAGTGATTAATATAATGATAAGTAAAAGCACAAATAAATAGTATTGTCGGAAATAATATTTTTGTATGTAATTAACGTTCAAAATTAAAACAGTTAAATAGTGTAGCCTTACAAATATCGGACTAGCGTGACAATGTTAAATGCATGTGATGGCAGACTCCAAAGCAGAATGTGTTTTATCTTCCTGCAACGGTTGATGCTAAGACAAAAAACTTCCGATTGTGCGGGGAGTTTTAGTAATAAATTAATCAAAGAGGTTTTATAGGTGAATAAGTCTGCAATTTACTTATGATCAATACTTTGTTTTTATTGAGCTTAGTAAATATTTTAATTACTGTAAAATACTTTATAAAATTATAGGTGTGCTTTCTTTAATCCTTCTTTTTTTTTCGCCGTGGGTCTGACATTAAATGTTGATACAAATTTTATATCTCCACTGGAGGCAAATTTATACTTAACTGCAAGCACCTAGTAGCTGCCTCAAGTAATGAAATTTGAAGGTTTAAAAATGATTTTTTTCCGAGCAAACTATGCAAACAACACGCTCACCAGATGCAGCCAAGTTCTCAAGTCACGCATCAATAGCAATCCACAAAAAAACCCGACTAGAAATTTTAATTGGGCAAATGTAAGAGCTTGAGGGCAAAGTGTGTTATATAAGAGAGTATGACAGAACTAGGAAGTGCCGCCATTTCTCGACAAACCTAAAATCAAGCAGGGCGGTCGCCCTGCCGCCAAGCTTAAAAAAAAAATAACAAACGCCCAAAACAACGAACGCGCGAAACGAACTGGCGGCAGAGAACCGACTGCTTATACTACCGAAGTACAACAAACGGCGTTTTGACGTTGTTCATATTCAAAAACTACGAAACCGACATCAATGAAATTTATAACATTTGTTGTCTGGACGAATACAAGTCGAATGAGACCAGAACGACATTTCTAGGTGAAAAATTCGCGGAGATATGAGGCGCTGAAAATGGCGTTTATGACACGTTTTCGTAATCTTCTTATTCTCCTTTAGCTATACATATTAAAACGAAGGAACTACCAAACGGATTTCGATGAAACTTGGTATGTAGGTGTATTTCGCCGAAAAAACAATATGGAAAATAGAATCTTTTCGAAAAAACGTCATTTGACCCGTTTTATCGCAATTTCAAAATTTTGAACCCCCCCAAAGTGCTCAAAAAGTTTGGGTCAAGGGATGTAACATACAAAAGGCACTTTTGCAATGCAAACGTGATCTCCATACCAAATTTCAGCAAAATCCGTTCATATGCGGAGGCTGTAGCCGTGTCTAAAGATTTCGATATGGCCCCAATCGATAATATCAATAATATCGATATGATTGATCGATATATATCGATATATGAAATTTGTTGTCTGAAAGAATACCTTTCGAATGAGTCCAAGAAGAATGTTGTAGGTTTAAAATTCGCGGAGATATTACGCGTTGAAAATACTATGCAGAACAGATGATTGGAGGTCTCATATTGATTATAGAAAACTACCAAACGGATTTTTATTTCGACGAAACTTGGTCTGTAGGTGTATTTTGACGCATAATAATAAATATTTTTATTAAAAAAAAACATGTGATATAAAACCGAAAAAAAACTTCAAAAAAGGAAAAAAACGCCAACCTTAAAAAAAAAAAATAAAAATAAAATCATTCAATCACAAAAAAAGGTGTATAAGAGAAAATTTTTTTTAAATGAGAAAAACCACAAAGTACAATGATATCAAATGAAATGGCCAAGCTACTTTTACATCTACAATCTACAATCCCTTTCACACCTCTCCCCTTCATTTCCTCCACCCATTCACTGAACCTGAATCTGAAAACTTTTCAAACACCGAAACCTGAAAAAAAACTGGAAACGAAAAATTTTTTTTAAAAGCTTGGCGGCTCGTGCAGCTGATACATAAACAAGTACATAAATAAGTATTGCACTATACACATTACACACGCCGCCAAGGTTTAAAATTTTTTTTTCGTTTCCAGTTTTTTTTCAGGTTTTGGTGTTTGAAAAGTTTTCAGTTTCAGGTTCAGTGAATGGGTGGAGGAAATGAAGGGGAGAGGTGTGAAAGGGATTGTAGATTGTAGATGTAAAAGTAGCTTGGCCATTTCATTTGATATCATTGTACTTTGTGGTTTTTCTCATTTAAAAAAAAATTTCTCTTATACACCTTTTTTTTGTGATTGAATGATTTTATTTTTTAAGGTTGGCGTTTTTTTACTTTTTTGAAGTTTTTTTTTCGGTTTTATATATTATTCTAAGTGAATATAGATACAGTTTATACATTTTTCTGCTTTCTTTAAAAAAAAAGAAAAACATAAAATATGATTTTAATAACCTTTTATTACCTAATTTGTGAGCTTACTAATTGTGAGATTAATTTTATAACACAAAACATGTAACTTGCAATAGTAAATTCATAGGCCTATTTTGGAGAGCCTATTAGCAATACTTAACAATTATATAGAAATAAAATATTCTAGACCAATTTTAACATTTATATTAATAACAATTTATTAACTTGGGGTATAGAGAATGGAACTTGAGTACAATAATATTAGACAAATCAGAGTAGGCCCTATTTTTTATTCATTAATGCAAAGTTTAGAATAAAAAAATAAGTAACCTTGGTTGCTTAAAATTACAAGGGTGGGTTGTGTTTTTGATTGTTAATTTATTATAGATCTCTTATAAATGCAAATCACGATGAGATTTGTTGCGATACAAGTATCGATACAGCAGTTTCGTGATACAAATCTCATTGTTAGTGGTGTGGTTTCAATGATACGGTGTCAGTATCAAACTGTATCAATACATGTTTCAATATCCCGCTGACTTCGGAGTTTTGTGACACCATATATCTGATACCGTTGCAAGTCTTACCACGTTTATGGTGCTGTGTCGCAACTGCTTCACACATTTCCAGTAAAATCTCAAAGTAATTACAAGTGTTGTATTTGTTAGATGTGCTTGAATTCATCATGTGTTTTTTTTTTTTTTTTTTTTTTTTTGTTTAAGATAAGTTGTTGCTTTTATTGTAATCATGAGTGGTGATAAAGATAAAGAGTTTTTGGAACAATTTATTAATATTTATCAACTACATTGTGGAACACAAAAAGCAAGGACTATTGAAACACATGAGAAATGATGCTTACAACGAACTGTTAGATTTTTACAATGCAATACCATCAGGCAACGAAACACTTTGTCGTTAGGAAAAAACATTGCTTATGGTACAGTTTTAGAAGAGAATTAAAAACATATTGGAATCACATAAAAGATGGAGTGCAGCAGATGATGTATACATCCCCACTCTTAGGTACTAAAATTTATTAAGTTTCATTGGCGAATCTGAAACACTCGCATTGTCTGACCTAGTCTATAATTAATTATATATTCTTTCTTCTTAAGTTAGCCCTTTTCTCTGTGAGTATGATGGCTTATGCAAATTTTCCACACGTAGAAAATTTCAATTCCTCATGCGTTTTCAGTTGACAAATAATGTAGTGTTGATGTTAGTCATGTTTTGGTGATATAGAACCTTCATCAACGTCTCCTTTCTCTCAATATTTTCTCTATCAGTTTTATGAAACAAGTTTCATTCATTCGCAAGTAGTTTTTATAATCATTAGGCTTGTTTGCACTGAGTTCTCTCAATAAATTTTGATTTGAAAATCTATCCTTTTCTAACAACCATTTTTTATACCACTTACTTTTTTTAGGTCATCTACTTCTTTTTATAGCCACTGCCACAACTACACCACAAGCAAGCAACACTTCTTCAGGTTCGCCAGTATCCATGATCTTTGCATATAAAAATACTATACACATACTTTGAAGGGATACGTATCTACGAATTTCCCTCACTGATACTTCATGAATGTGTGTAGCCCTGTATCACAGACACATATTCTTGACACATGTGTCATGAAAGTGCTGTATCGATTTGTGTATTGCAACAAATCTCATCGTGAGTGGTACGCTTTAGGTTTCACGTCTATGTATCGTGCTGGCAATTATAAAACTGTAATAAATTGAAACACAGAAAATTTATTTTATGAAATAATATATAAAATGGATATTAATAAATTGAAAATTATTTTTATAGAAATATTGATATTATTTTGCTGCAGGTTCGTAACATATTTAGTTTCATGTATATATCTTTAGTTCTATATTTTATAGATTGTCTTTGAATTGAAGAATAGAATGACATTTTATTTTAATATTTGTGATGCTTGAATATAGTTTTGTTTTAATAAAATTGTTACTTAAATTGGTTCAATAATAATGATTAGTGTTTATAATGGTTAGATGTTAACGGTTTTGCAGCACTTTTTATTGAATTACTGACAAAGAGTCTGTTTACTGAGATTTTTCTAAACACGTGACACCATCTTGTTCAAATTTGGCGTCTATTCCATTGTAGGTTTGTCTTCTTGATGTACCGCGCTCCTATTGGCTGCCGTGTAGATTTTGGTCTTGTGGTAGATGTCGATCTCAGCTAACCTTGTCACCATTCCTTCAGCATATAAACTAACTTTTAAATCCTTTTATTATCATGATTAATCCTTTTAGAATTTCAATTTATAAATTTCAAGAAGGTGTTATTGATATTGAAACATTCCATAATTTCAATGTAAAAATATTAATTTAAAAGATGAAATATAAATAATCAAATATATTCGGCCTACTTTCATTAATACAGAAATCTCATACAAGGGAATCAATTTTTAACCCTAGAAGTAGCAAACAATACACTGAGAGGACCTCAGATTCCCGCAACTGTACAATTGTCCCGTTTTAGACAACACAACTTGTATTGATTTCATTCACTAAAAATCATCCAATCTCAATAAAACAAAAAACCATTAGAAAGGTAATGTTTCAAACATTAATTTTTGTAAAACATATTTACATGTGTAATCTCCGTTTGGAAATTTTACTTTTCTAAACGGCTGATGCGCGTGACAAAACCGGAGAAATGATTCACTTTATGTAAAATTTCTAAGCTATATAATGGTTAGGCAAACCTGTTTTAAACAGAATAACTGTATACCATTGAATTCATAATCATCTGGTTTTTCTAATGCTGCCTTCCAAATATTCGTCACTCTTATAATTTTTGAAGTTATGGGATTTCTTGTAAACCCTTGCATTTGGACAGTTTTTTAACCAACCAGAGAGCTTATTTTAGAATTGATTATATGATCATTCTTGATCATTCGAAAGATTTTTATATGTTTGTGAAGTAGAGGATCTAAGCTTTCTGCCAGTACACAATTCATGTGATTTAGTGTTCATAAGTTGGAAGTTACATACCTTCTAAAATGTGTGATTTAGCGGAAGGAAAAACCCCGAAGTTGCCATAATATTGTGTAATATCATGCTAAGTAGATAAGTAGGTGCTCCAGTTTGTTTTTATTTAGTGAAGTCAAATAATTTCTAAAATTGTGTTTTTGTCGTGTTTCAGTTATAACGAATTAAGTGTACTTGTTTTATTGTGTTTGTGAGTGGAATTAGGGTTATAAAAGCGATAATTATATTTGTTTTTTCAGATCAACTTTAACAAACTTTATTGTTTTAGGCCTAGGCCTATTATTTTATAAGTTTTTATTATAATTGTCAAGTTTACAGTTCTATTCTATGATTTATTCTTTACAATTTGTTATAATGAAATTTCATTTTTTGGTACAGCATAATATTCCTAATTAATTTTTCAAAATAGGCCTAATTTTGTTAGTGGTCTTGTAGTAGGAACATAGAAACTGGTGTTTTGTGAAACAAATTTTTGATATTGATATTTTTTATGCAATTTTATTTAGAACTAAATAAAGAAACTTTTGTTTTTTTTTTAACAAAATTATAAAAATATTCCCTTACTTTTACATAACTTTATTTGTAGGATTTTTGGTAAAATTTGTCAGATGTTTAGATAATTGGTTTTATTCTGTATTATCTGATTCCTAAGTATAAGGTTATATAAAATGTTCAAGTATACAGTTCAATTCTATGATTTATTCTCTACAATTTGATGTAGTAAAATTTAATTTTTGGGTAAAGCAATTCCTAATTAATTTTTTTTAAATCGGCCTAATTTTGTTAGCTGGCTTGTAGTAGAACATAGAAACTGGTGTTTTGTGAATTTTTTTTTGAAATTGATATTTTTGTTTACACATTTCTATTTAGAACTAAATTACACAACTTTTGTATATTTTGAGAAAAAAATACAAAAAATGTTTACTAATTTTGATTTATTCCTAAATTTTGCCTGTTCTTCTATTACTGGAAGTTTTGTGCTTTCTGAGCTAATAACTTTTACAATTTTACATCAATCAATTTTTAATTGCACATATGAATTCTTTGGACATTTTTTTATAAAAAAGCTGTGGGACATTTTTGAATCGGGATAAAATTACTATTTTTGGCGAATTTTTGAAAAAATGCTTGCAAAACAGAAAAAACGGAAAAATCTCAAAACCGTTTAACACTGCCACTTCTAGTGTTAAGACCATCCTTTTATTAAAAAGCTATGCATATCTGATGGTTCTGAAAGAAATAAGCGTTCTAAAGACTAAAGAGCATATTCAATCGATATAACAACATAAAATAATAACAGACGACAATTAAGATAATTTTACATATTTCAGCTGGAAAACAATACGATATATAATACAGATAAATACATTTAATAGTAGTCGATGAATTCCTATCATTCTTAGAGATACACTTTAGCACTGTTTCGCCATTCACAGCCAGCTTCATCAGGTGTAACACTTACATAAAACACATAACAACACTGAACACGACACAAAAAAACATAATAAAATTTATCAGAGACTAATATGTTCTTCGTTAAATGTTAAAACCGATTGTACATTGGCTTGGCCACGTCATAGTTCATGTGCTTCAGAACGGGGACTGAAGTGAAGGTAGATTGTGAACTGTATTATTGTATGTCAGCTGTGTTTGTTCAAAGATGTGTGATTTCTGTGTTTTATATCAGTTGATCTACTATTTTAGAATCAAAACCGTTCATGTAAGCTATTTGTTTTATAATTGATATCTTATTCTTGAGACCATTTTGATTCATAGGTATATTAAGTGCCCTATAAACAAAACTGTTGTATGTGGCTAGTTTGTGTGATTGGACTGTTGTTAAATAAATTTATTTGTCTTCTTGTGCCGTCGAACAAACAGATTATATCATCCACATAACGGTATGATGTTTCTGGAGAATCTATTATTTGAGTTCTTGATATGGTTAATTTCAATTTCAGTGAGAAAGATTTCGGCCATGATACCCGATAGAGATGATTCCATAGCTAATCCTTTATTCTGTAGGAACATATCATTGTTGAAGTTAAAGTAATTTTGAGAAAGACAAATGGAGAGTAGGTTGACCAATTCTTTAATCGCACATCTTCAGGTAGTGTGCTGCTTTCTAGTATTTCTTGCATTTATAGTCTATTGTTTCTTTTTATAGGGATGTTAGTGTAGAGGTTTGATATGTCTCAAATGAGATTAATGTATGTCAGGGTAATATTTGGACCTTATCACTTTTGTTGATTACATCAATACTGTTTTTTAAACAGTGGTTCTGCTTAAATTTTATTTCTTTTTTAATAATGCGTTCAAGAAATTTTGTTATTTCATACGATGGGGTGTTGGTGAAGTTTACTATCGGTTTACTAGGGGCGGATGGCTTGATCATTTTACATGTCTTTTCATTTCATCGTTAATGATGTGGTTGCATTTGTTGACCTCTTGCTTCAAAATTATGTTGAAATTGCTGGTTGGGTCTTTCTTAACTTTAATTATGTCATTTGATTTAAAAAAAAATCATGTGTTTTATTTATATAGACGTTCTTATCCATGATTACTAAAGAGTTTCGCTTATCGGCTTTGGTTATTATTGCATTGTTTTATCTATTTTAAGTTTAATGTTCTGTTCATTTAAAGGTGTGAAGTTACGGGTGTTGGACTGGGATTTATTTATGTGAGTGAAGCTTTTGTTAGCAATGACGTATCTGATAAGGTCTTGTTTATCTTTAGGGAACATTGGATGCCTTCTTCAATGTTGACAAGAGCAGATCAAAGGTTGTCTTGTTTACCTACTATTTTGTGTTTCAAGCCTTTATTTAAAAGTAAAGATTCAGGTTCAGTAAATACTATGTCAGTTAGATTGCTTACGCGGGAATAGAATTCATGAGTCTTGATACTGCTTGTACTCTGGACTTTGCGATTGATAAGGTCAGATAATTTATTATTTAAGTTTAATTTTCTGATTGATATTTTTGGCTTTATTTGTTTATCTATTCTCGAAGCAATAGGTCAAGTTCAATGAATTGTAAAAAATTACCGAGTTCTCAATGTGTATCAAGTAACTTTAAGCTGATGTTATCTTTTTTTTTAACAAATATTTGTTATGCTCTTTTATCCACATTCTTTCAGCTTTGATTCTTGTTTTTTGGGCAGCTTCAGATTTGTTTTTTATTCCCACGCAAATGTGTTTAGGAATTACGTTGTTAAATAAACATGCCTTGTTAAATTTTATGTTCAGTGAAGTAACATGCAATTTCAATTTTAAGTTTAATTTAAGTACTTGTAAGCGATTTGAGCGTGACTGGCTGAATTCATATTATATTCTTATACACGTATACAAGTAGGTTTACAAAATCTATTCGCTTTCCTAATTGCTGATAGGTATATAATATAGATAAATACCTTTAATAGTAGTCGATGCAATTCCTATAACTTGTAGATACACTACAGCACTGTTTCGCCGTTCACAGCCAGCTTCATCAGGTGTAGGAACTCAACACTTAAATAAAACGCACAAAAACACTGAACACGACAAAAAACATAATGAAATTTATCGGAGGCTAGCTCTTTGTTAAATGTTAAACTGATTGTACATTGGTGTGGCCATGTCATAGTTCATGTGCTTCAGAACGGGGACTGAAGTTATAACAGCACAAATCCCATTAATAACAGAAAACAACAAATTAGGAACAGCTGATACAGCCTACACTAATCAATAGAAGTTTGACCCATATCCAAAAAAGTGCTAACTTGAGGCAGCTGAATAGTTTAAAAAATCAGACGATTTACATAAAAAGGCCTAAACAACAGCAATCAATACCAATAGGTCTAGACGACAGAAAATTACGCATAACTTATTATTAACAAACCACCCACGTATTATTTAATATCAAAAAACTTCGTAAAATACAGGGAACCAAAAAGTCGCTATCTTGAGACTGGCACAACAGGCCTAATTGAAAGGGTAAACATTCAGAAATTTAGACGTTTCCACACAAATCAATTACCTCACAGCACAATAATAACATTACATATCTTTATTTAATGTCACTCCATCAAATTCCAAACTTTATTTAAAACAAACCACAGACGAAATTATAGAATAATACCATTTAAATGCACAAGGTTGAAAAACATAACACATCAAACAGAGGAACGATCCACTTCCATGTTCCCATTCTATATTTAGTTATAAATCTCGATGTATTAAATAAAACAATTAGGCTATAGATGACTATGAAATTCCACTATTTATAATTATTTGTATGTAAAAAACATTTGTAAATTTTGATAAACACTAGAGAATATTATGTAAGAATAAACTGTTTAATTTAATTTAAAGGTTTTACGATCAGAGCCAGCCATTGCCGATGACATCATACTCCCGTATCAAATAAGCTGGTATATATTAACGTGATTAAAATCAATTGTAAATCATTTAAATGATACCTAATTAACAAAAAATTAAATCTTATAAACGGTACGAATATAAGAAATAACTACTTCAAAAGTCAACAAAAAATCAGTACTGAATGCTTCGGCGTAGTAAACCGAACAAGATACAACAAGCGGAAGAATCTTACATCGTACTAGGTATTAATGCGCCAAGAGACCGCGTCCTTTTCAAAAGGTGAAATGTTAGTGGGATGAGCGTCTTCAAGAAGCAAAGAAGCCAAAGTGTGCTAACGAAGTTTCTATCGGTATTTGTACGTTAAAAACAGTTATTAGAGTCAGTGTTAATAAAAACAGAGACTGGTATACTCTGCCCATAAATAATTCGAACATTTCAAAGCCAAAAACAATATATAAGACCTAAAGATAACCAATTTCCATTTAGCAACAGAACTGACGCTATTCATTTGTTTTATTTTAACTTCAATTACTAGAATCATACATGCGTAATTATAAAATAATATAATCATGCCAGCCGAGTTCCTACCCCGAGGTTAGATTAATAATTGTCTTTATGTTTTGATCAAAAGTACTTATTTAAGACTGAGCTAAGACTAAAGGCATATCTATACAAAAAAAAGCTTTTGTGCTAAGTTTGATGAACATTGAAAAAGGGGCCTGAGTCCCATATCTACATGGTATACTAATAATTGTACATTAAAAATTTAATAAAGGATTAATTTATTGTGTTAAAGTTAACTTCATCTTTGTTTAATTCTCCTTTAGTAATAGATAAATCTAGAAATTAAGAATCCACAACAGTTAAATTTATTTATATCTTGAATTGAGTAGGGCCAAGAGGCAATATAATATTCCATTCAAATAAAAAAAAGTGTGTCGACGTTTTTTTTTAATTTATGATTGACTCCACAACTTGGGGCAATTCAATTGGAAAAGAAAGGGATACAATTTATACTTAATAGTTTAAATTTATAAAGTGAAGGTAGATTATGAACTGTATTATTGTATAAATCAGCTGTGTTTGTTTAAAGATAAGATATTAAGGGTCTGCTCCAGTAAACGAGAAAGCAACAGGAAACGCACTTCCGGTATCACTGTATTCCTATCTAAGCAGTGCAATTTCTTGCAGCTGAACGCTTTGACATTGCCTCATTTCAAACCATTTTATAAGTCTATCTTTTGTAATTGCGTGTTGAAAAACAAACTGAATATTCTTTATAAAATTTCGGATCCTGCTTGCAAATTATTTTTCATTATTAATTTTTTATTGTGTTAGGAAAAAAATCAAACTTTGTACTTACAAAATGTCATTTACTTGACAAACGAAAGAAATTTAAAAAAAATGTAAATTGCAAGAAGGATGTGTATTATGACTGTGCTTAAAATGAGACCTTGCAAACAATTTTATGATAAAAAGTAAACGAAATAAATGGTATGAAATTTAACATTGCTCTTATGGGATAAAAATCCATTTTATTTTTACTGGAGCAGACCCTTAAGTCATAAATTAGCTGCAAAGTTCAACTTTTTATAAGAAGTATGCTGGTGTTTTTCTTCTGGGAAGTTTATGTGCTGTATTCTTCCTCTCATTACGGATGATGGTTAGGTTGGAGTTAATATCTGTAATATCTAACCATTATCCATAATGAGAGGAAGGGGCATCGTCTCAACGTATTTTAACCAATCATGGAGTGAGACGAACGTTATAATTTAAGAAAGCTGGTACAAAAAACTACAAAGTTCGCAAATCACACGACTTGCCAGGTATAACTACATCTAGAAAACACAAAACCGTGAATCTGGTCAACGAGGAAGAAACGGGCGAACCGAGGGATGAATCGTGAATTTTAGAAGAAATAAACCATCAGCAGGAAGCCTATTGAGGTAGATAGGTAAGAAGATTCAGGGCCTATCGCTATTTCTCATGCGATAAAGAACCGGAAGGGGAAATACAAACTGCGGAGGCAAGGACATACAACAAAAATGTAAGGCGCCTATGGAAATTAATACAGCATCTACATTTGGCATCTACTTCTAGTTGAGTAGCCAGAATCAACAACTCACCGACTTATAGCAACATTCGAAAGGTATGGAGGAGCAACTCAGCAGCCAGAACCAACAACTCAGTGACATGAAATGGGGGATGAAGCAGGAGTTTGACCGTGTTAGCCAGCACTTAGAAAAGTTTGAGAAAGAAGTTAAGAGCCAAATGGAGAAAATGGAAGCAAGGATGCAGGAGAAGTTGGAGAGCCACAACCAGGAGATCAGGGAGGAGCTCAGGAGTGAGATTCAGGTGCAGCACCAAGAAATCCAAAAACAACGACACCAACTAAGGGAGGAAGTACAAGTTAAACTTCTACAGCAAGCCGAAGGAACACAGGGACAAATGATGACCCAGCGAGAAGAAGTACAACAAAGGGTGAAACAGTAAACGGACCAGGAGTGCTGACAAATTCAAATAGCATTAAATCAAGGTATAGAACAAACGAGGGAATAAGTAGAGGACATAGTGATGGGACAAGATGCGAAAATTACTACTCTGGAGAAGGATGTATGAGAAAACAGATACTCAGCACCTCAACAGATTGTGGTTTCATGAAGTGGACAAATTGGAGGGAACTCCTCCCAAATTTCATGTAGAAAATTAAGTAGAGCGAAGTATTTTACAGAACGTTTAATAACTTTGAGAGTGATGCAACCACCCATGACTGAAGACGAAATTATAGCATGTTTGTCAGAATATTTCAAAGAAATCATTCTGGATGCTAGAAGGGTTCAAGTCATCGAAAGCAGAGTTTGAATCGCTGTTAAAATGGGAAGATGTGAAGGAACTAAAAAAAATCTAATAATCAACTTTCTAACCTCAAAGTTATTATGTAAACAAACCTGTTTGTTTCATCTTTATTGCACTTATTACATATTATTATCTGTGATGATTTCACAATCTACAGTCACTCGTTGCAATCTGTGACCACTATCACAGTTCACGCCCTCATCCCGCTTAACAACGGTTCACGCGCACTGACCATGAATGTCAGGACGCATTTCTGGATTGCACAGCATTATATTACCCTACATTTAAATAATTTTGGGGTTGGTTCGATCAGTGTAAAAGCACTTTGTAAAGGGGTAAGAGGAAGCCAATAAATCTAGACAACCATGGCAGTTGAAAACTTTAACTTACTCCATGATTAAATATTCCACATCTTTACTAAACAAACATAAATTATTTCTACTTCGGTCAAATATATTAATTATCAAGTTATACAATATTATAACAAATCAAAATTAAATTAAAAAAGAGAAATGGCTTCTAAAAGTATATAAAAACTTTTGTTACTAAACAATTATGGCAGACAACGTATTTCTAATAATACTTGCAAGTTTTTTTTTGTACGTAAGGTCCAAAGTTCTAATCTTGGTCATTGCAGAAGCATCGGGAATAATACCTCTAAACAACCATTTAGTTCATTATTTCACTTTCAATGTTCACTAGGAATGTCCTTTGTCTGATGCGCTAGACTATCTATCTGTAGCCATTATTAGCTAATTGTAAAACATTCACGAGTTCACCATGTGGATGCTAATTTTGTATACCCTCCAATCCTTTCACATTAACGTAGAAATCACTTCAAAATTATATTCACATATGTCGACCACCCCAATAAATTTAATAAACTTCATTGAGTTAGTCTACTTTGTGAAAAAAACCACCTTTTCAGATAAAAACAATTGCTTTTGAGCAACGCACTATACAAGTCTTATTCAATCGGGCATCCATCTTAGTCTGATTAAAGACAAAGCTCTCCTTTACGGATATTGGCTATAGTCCCAGCGTTCAACACAAGTTCCGTTCCTCATTCTTTTGACAGTATCGTCTGCTTTTAAATGTAAACATATAAATAATTATTTTAATGTTAATCTTATGGTTGTATTCATACTTGGGAATAACGAATAGAAATTCTAACGAATAGCGATATTCGTTAGCAATTTCGGCTAACTTCTATCATATTCGTTAGTTTTTAAAAAGTAATCAAAATAACTTCTACTTAGTTAGAATCTAACTCTAACTAACGAATAGATAATATATTCGTTAGCAGTTTTGTTGTTTAATTAGTTAGATTTTTGAACTGACGGAAATACCTCAATTCGAATTTTATGACACGAGCGGTGCTAAGGGTTATTTATGGGATTCCCAGAAATGGTCAGCGCCTGCCATAACAAAAACAACAGGACAGGATGCGGAGGGGTGGGTGGTCTGGTATGCAGCGCCAACCAATAACAATATCGGTAACAGACGTAACGGTATAGCGTAGGCCTAAGGGGAGGGAATGGGAAATGTTCGGCAATATTTGTCATCTTAAGATTCTTAAGACAATGAATTCATTCTTAAGTTGATGTTCATTTTGACAAGTAGTGCATAGTCCTTTTTAATACGGTATTTAATATTAGTCCTTTTTTTGTGATTAATATTTAAAGTTTTCTTAGTTTTTAGAAGTATTATAATTTAGTTAAATAATTACGTTGTGGTTTAGTGATAGTAGTGATAGTGTGATAGTAGAATAAGAATATTAGTTTGTGATGGCGGGTAAGTGTGAAATTCAATGGCCGAACATAAGTGATTTATTTCAAGAAATTGAAAAAAATAAAAATGGTGGAATCACTCTTAAATGTTTATTGTGCTTGCCAAAAACAAAAACAATAAAAGCTTCAGTGACAAGTGCTTCAAACTTAAGAGCGCATATTAAGGTAGGCCTAAGTGGAGAAAAGCGATTTAAATTAGGCCTAGTCTTTAATATTTCGGGTTTAACTTGAAGGGGATCGTTTGTAGAGCATTTAAAACAAAAAATGTATTATTTTTTCAGCAAAAATATTATTTAATCTTAAATGTTCTTATATAAAAATCGGAAACGTCAAACAATAGTTTGCCGATAATTACGGTATCGGGACTGAACGTGATAACTGATAATCTACAAACGCGCATTTGATTTTCAAGCGTCTAGCCTCAATAAATGTTTCAACTGTAGAAGTTGTTTAGGTTTGATTAAATTTATTAGTAAGACTGATTCAATAATTTTAGGCTACCGGTACGGTTTTAATTTTGCTTCATTTTGATAGATTGAAGTATCAAATGTGTAAGTAGTAATAAACATAATCAGTTACCAAATTGTGTGCTTATTTCATACGAAATCCTTAAAAAAAAATTCTCACTCCAAAAACTAACTTTATTTTCTATCAGTTAGTTTTTAACTAACTAATAACTTCTATCAGTTACTTTTTTAAGTAACTAACTAATAACTTCTATCAGTTACTTTTTACGGGACTAACCAATAACTTCTAACTAGTTAGAATTTTTGACTAACTTTCCCAAGTATGGTTGTATTTTAATTTCCCTATATTCAATCAAAATCCATTTCTTTAAGTTTTTTAATATTTTTTAATTCTAGGCTAACAATGTTTAAATCATTTAATATATTTTTCAATATACGTCTCCATCAAAAATTGTACATGTTACAGGGGAGCGATTCTGGTTCTGAGTTTTGGTAAAGCATAATAAGTGTCCACACCACAAGCCTTTGTGCTTTCCATCCACTCAGTATCACATAACAGATTTAAAGTTTTATAAAAATTACAAAGACGTGATAAATCTCATGTTTAAATTTATCAGCATACAATTTCTAGTTTAATCTTTTATCAATAGGTTAACCTAAATATTTTATGCATTCATCTATCCTTAAAGTTTAATAGCCATTGTAACATTAGGGTTTCAAAAATAAAATTATATAGTTAAAACAAATGTTTGGTACCGGATTTCCGAAAACTTTTAAGTTAAAATATATAAAAAAAATTATTAATTATTAAAAATTATGTAGAATGTGCCATTATTTATGTATTATTTATTAAATGTGAATTTACCAGTTAAAAAGCTTACACAAATTTTAATTTAATTTATAACCTCAAACTTTGCAAGTTGTAAACAAATTCAAATATAAGGCTTACCATCGACAATATTCTGATTTTCGTCTTTCAAACGACAGCCATTTTGGCTATTCAACCATTTTCAAAGAAACCTTCACCAATGCACATGCTACATATGTATCATTTTCCACTTTCAGTGAATAACCCAAATAATAACCTGATTCCCAGCCAGCAGAAGTTACAAACCACAAGACATGAACTGTGACATCATATCACATGACTCTTTCTTCCCCGCTAAAACTGTTTGATTATGTGCTTTTAGACCATTATTCAACTCTTATAAATATTCACTTTTTTCTATTAAATTTACATATACGTGAGTTTGATTACTGTACAAGTACTTTTGGAAATTAAACTGTGGATGTCAATGATAACTCACATGATGGTTGATTTTGATAATTTACTGACACATGTTAAAATAAATCATACAGACATATATTAATTAAAAGAGAAATTTTACTTTAAGACAAAGGATAATTTATATTTTTAAATAAAATTAAAATTTTACCATAAAGCAGACAATATAAACTACATAGATATTCTTAACCACGTATAATTGCGGCAATTCTTTGTTTATCCATTTACCACGAGGCACTTGATTACAAAATATGTTCACATTTATTTCATTTCACTGTTTTTTTATAAAATTTCACAAGTACATTTATTATGTTGAAGACACGTTCCATCAATTAACAGACTATAATACGAAATTTTACAGCTCACGCAATTTGCAGCTTAGATTTGTTCAGCCTACCTCCAGCACACCTTAGCAATACTTTCAACTCTCTCAACTTACAACGAAGAAATCATTTTTACTATTAAATCGAAGAATACTTGTTAACTACATTAAAAGTATTTCACTTGTTTAAAGTTTAACTTATTAATTGTTTGCTCTCGTGATTGTCTGACTTTCGACAAATTTTTTACGTCTTGCTGCTCCGAAGTCGGACAAAGAAGTATTGCACAATTTGCTTCCCATGTGCTCTAAAATATTTGCCGTGTTCCAATTTTTGCTTCTAGAAGCTTCCATGAGTTCTGTCGTGTCCTTTTATGGTCTGTTTTAGAACATTGATTATTTGGTGTTTCCGTTTTGATAAAACCGCAAAAATAATGTAATTTTGTTTGATTATTAATTGTTTAAGTTACTTCACTTTTTTGTGTCTGCTATTTTCTTACAATTACTTTTCATTTATTAAATTTATAATCTATATTTTCTGCTTGTTTTATTTAAAGTTATTTAAAAAAAATATTTCTTTGTTATGACCATTATTAAAAATTACGTTTTCTATTTTATACGCATTCAAGAATTGCATATGTTAAACCATAATCATTCACCCAATCCGTGGTTTCGATTTACTAAACGTTTTCTACCCCAATA
>JAGFPH010001661.1:1576-35719 GCA_018207615.1 Philaenus spumarius
TGTCAAACTCGCCCTTGTTAAAACCATTGTCTTCACTACGACCTGAGGTCTCCCATGCCCATCCCTTTTGTTTGTTAACCAAGTAAAGTTTCTCTGTTGTAATATTTACGTCGGTTTTCTATATTTTCCTTTGTCTGGGTCAGGTGCTTATGTGGCTTCAAAAATACTATTTTTTTCGACTACAACATTTATGGTTATGCCTTCCGTCGGGGGCGACAATGTTGCCAGATTTAACACATCCCATGTTGCCGTCAAGTGCACCTTTTCTAACTAAGGGTTCAGTCCAATCGTTCTTGTCAATTCCTTAGATGAGGGTGTTACTTGCTTCCATTATTTGAATGTGCGCAATATATTATAAATTACACAAGTTATTTACAAACCTCAACCATTACTCCAATTAGAGCGTTAAACTTTTTAATCGAAGTTAAGAAACGATTTTTATGTTTTAACTATGTCAAAAATGGTTGCCTATCAGTAATAAATTTGACTTAGTTTGTTAAATAATGCAATACCTATATAAACAGTTTTAAAGAAGTATATGTTCATTCAAAATTCAGTTATATAGTTTAAGTATGCATCAATTATGCAAGTTTACCGATATTTAATTAATCTAGGAACCCATCATATACTTTAGGAATAAAAGGAAACATTGGTTAAAAATTTAAATGAAATGAAAGATGTATTACAAATACTTCATATGAAATAGTTACGGGTTTGTGGAATATTAATAACTTATTGCGCATATTCATCCTAGAATAAAAATATACAGTATTATTACAAATTGTTTAGAGTAAATTAACCAATCATTACGTTAGCACCACTTAAATATTACTTTAGATTATAACCCACCCAACTTTTGCTCTTTATTTCCAAATATCTAACATTTTAAGTGGTAGGCCTATATGAAAGATTTCTTTTATTCCAGTTTTTCTGCACAAAACATGCTAAAATCCCATTTAATTATTCTATTTCAGAGAATAGTTCAACAAAATGTTCAAAAATTCCGTGGTTTTAGAGATTTTTATATACATGGCGAAACCAACTAAAAAAATAGTGATAAAAATATGGGTTTTTTTCATGCTGAGTGGTAGTTTTTTTGTTTTATCACCATCTCATTCTTTCACTGTTCTCCACCAAGAAGACCTTATTCCTGCCATGGAATTGTTATTGGTTAGATTGTTCAGTATATACAGAGTGTTCATAAAATCCCTTTAACCCCCTTTATTATTTTTGTTATTGCAAATAAGTTAACAAAACAGTACAAATCTTGTGTTGCATAACAGGACACACTTTTTGACATATCTGAACCTTTAGGGTTTTGGGGGTTTGAGGGGGGTTAAAAATTCCAATAAAAATAAGTAATACACCATTGAAAAGCTTATTAAAAGAGAAACAGAATGGCGCAAACTAGAACTTAGTATCTTGCTTCGTTTCAAAGTAATGGCCAAATAAAGTTCTGGAAAATGATATTGTTGTCATAACATCAAAGCAGCTTGTGTTGCTTAACAGGACCATTTTTTGACATATCTTAACCTTTATGATTTTGGGGTGATTGAGGGGGTTACAAATTTCAATAAAAATAAGTAATATACCGTTAAAAAGCTTATTAAAAGAGAAACAGAATGGCGCAAACTAGAATTTAGTATCTTCCTTCGTTTCAAAATAATGGACAATCAAAGTTCTGGAAAATGATATTGTTATAATAACATCAAAGCAGCTTGTGTTGCTTAACAGGACAATTTTTTTACATATCTAAACCGTTATGATTTTACGGGGGTCTTGAGGGGGTTAAAAATTGGAAATATAAAGGTAGGTCATGTAATACATCATTGAAAACTTATGAAAATGGTAAGAGAATGGCACAAACTAGAACTTAGTATCTTGCTTCGTTTCAAAGTAATGGACAATGAAAGTTCTGGAAAATGAGATTGTTATCATAAAATCAAAGCAGCTTGTGTTGCATAACAGGACAAATTTTTGTACATATCTAAACCTTTATGATTTTGTTGGCTTGAGGGGGTTAGAAATTTCAAATATAAAGATAGATTATGTAATACACCATTGAAAAGCTTATTAAAAGAGAAAGAGAATGGCGTGTACCAAAGTTCCTAGGTGGTATGTTACTAAATGTTCACCCCTTAGCAAAACGTGACAAAATGTAAAACTGTTTTACTTTTTATATGTATCGTATAAGAAATAAATGTACAACATTTTAGTTTTCTATATTTAAAAAAATTTTAACACACAATTCTTATTTTTTATGGGTTGTTTCAACCCTTAAAGGTGAAAAATTTTAAATCCTTACTTATTGTGCCTTTAGCTTCTATGAAAAATAATTGTAACAAATTTCACGTTCCTAGGAGATATGGTTTTTGAGATATATAACAAACAATATTTGTTGTTTTAGGGGTTGTTTCAACCCTTACAGGCTAAATATCTAAAAATCCTTTATTAGTGCGCCTCTTGCCTCTATGAAAAATACGTGTACCAAATTTCACGTTCCTAGGAGGTAAGGTTTTTGAGATAAATAATAAACCATATTTATTGTTTTAGGGGTTGTTTCAACCCTCACAGGCCAAATATTTTAAAATTCTTTCTTAATGCGCCTCTAGTGCCTTAAGAAAGAATATATGTGTACCAAATTTCAAGTTCCTAGGTGGTATGGGTTTTGAGAAACTGTTATCAGTCAATCAATGAGTGGTATTTGGCTTTTATAAGTATAGATTACATATCAAACGAACGTGTCTTTTTTACAACATAATTATATTATTGGAGATGAAGTCGTAGTACGCTTAAGTGTTGACGTTTCTTTTTATTTCGTGTGTATTGACAAATCACACTTGGGTATTTATGACTAAACAGTAGCCGACTTAGACCCTAGTTCCAACCTTTAGTTTGTTATACTGGGGTAATAAACGTGACAGCAATTCTACACGGTTTGTTCAATACTCGTAGATACTTTTGTAAAGTAAAAGTTGAAGTTAAGTCAAAAGATTATACATTTAAAATAAGACATTTAATTCTTCAAATACTGGATGATATCTAGTAGCAATAAATAGGTTTTAGGCAACACTCAAAATGCTTTGGGACTAAACAGACTAGCATTCAATATATTGCTGGCAATATTTAACAATTTCTTCAATGGCATAAAATTCCAAGTAATAATAATAATTTTATAATGATACCTATATATCAATAAACAATATATCTTCAAAGAATAATATATCAGTACAGTCTCAAATCGTAGAAGAATGTCAGTGTTAGGCCACATTTCTTAAATACATAAAAAATCATCATAAATATACTTATAAATTGGCTGACTACAAACACCATACAAAATACCAGGAAGATGAATTTCGTTAAGGATGTCTCATCCTACTAATATTACAAATGTAAAAGTTTGTATGTTTGTCTGTTTGACTGTCAATCACGTAAAAAGTACTGGATGGATTTGATTGAAATTTGGCGCACATTAGATCATGACCTGGAATGATACATAGGCTATAAATCATTTTGATTTAAGGGTTGAAACAATCCCTAAAACAATGCGTCCAAGAGCATTTTTGACAATTCTGGGCCCCTCTTTAGGAAACACCATTTTTGTCAGTTACGGGCTATACAACGGTAAATTATATATGCCCATGGGGGCTCTTATAAGCGTATGTTAAAAGCTACATTATAAAACGTAATTATTTTAAATATCAATTATTATGCTGGTTAAAAAGAGAATAGTTAATTTTAAATAGACTTCATTATTAACAATTATTATAGGCCCAATATGACTTGTTCTAACAAACCTAATCTAAAAATTAGCGTACAAATTAATTCTAATTTAAATCAGCTGTTATCAATCAATCAATTTATTTCCTTAAATAAACAAATTAAAAATAAATTACATATATATGTATTATAAAGGAACAAAAAATGCCCACATGGGCCTAAGCCTGTGAGTGGGCACGAGTCGTTCAATATGCACACAATGAGGATAAAAGTAAACAAAATAAAAGGATTGCATTAAACATTATCATGTCGAGCTGAGTCAATCTACTAACAAAACTAAACTACTATCTATTATTAGGTTTCCAAAGAAGTTGTCGCTGCAAAACTAACATAAAACAAAATGTTATGTTGAAGCAAAATTGTTATGGAAATCCATTGAATCCATTGATCAACACAGAAGTTCTTTCACCAGCTAAAGTAAATTAAATTTCGAAATTAGCTTTTTTAATTATTTACTGTAAACTTCTGATTTTAAATTAGCCTATTTGAAATAATTTGAACGCAGGCTTTGCGGATCATTTAACAAAAGTACATAACGTACATCGATGTACAAGTTTCGATGTATAACATCGATGTTTGAAAATCCATAGTCAGCCTCTGTATAATAAGGCTGCAAAACAGCTGACCGTATTTCATCAAATTTTACGATATCAACTTAAAAATCGCCACTCAACTTAAAGACGTTATAACAAATGCATATTGCAAGTTTGAAGTTCTTATCTTGAAAATGTTTGCCATATTTTCAACCTATTTTTAAGCTTGCGCTGCAATGGCCATGGATGAAACCATACTACCATGCACTCGGGACTATTCATTTATTGAAAATTTTCAAGATATTGACTAGCACATTTATCACATATATTTATCAGAATATTTTTATAATCTAATTTTTAAAACCGATATCTTGAAAATTGTTGATTCTGAAGCATTAAATTAAGTAATAATTGTTCTCGGTAGTGTAAGCGCTCTCTCTTTCAAAATACGCCTAAAGAGTCTAAAGTCTAGAGTATTTAAAGGGACAAAAAGTATTTAAAAGGGAGTCTTTAGAAGTGCTCCATGGGGGTCCCAGTGGGGTCTGGCATATTTTTCAAGGGCAGATTCGGAATCTGCGATCCTCAAAACCCCTGTATACATATTTTGATAAGTTTTCATAAGTTCAAACAATTGTTAGGCTATAAATTATAGAAAGTGATGCACTTTTAGATGCACATTATGCATGCCCAAAATGCACTTTTTGTCTGCCGACAAGGTATTATGTAGACTTTTTTCCTGAGACTTCTCCGAATACAATGCCGAAACTGCATCGCGATCGGTGCTGTAGAAAAATATTTAGTTACTCTGGATGATTTTAGTCTAATTTCCCAGGTTTATCTAGAGACTCAAAACTATTTGACCGAGTTCACTAAAACGTTCACAGTTTAACCATAGGTCTATCATTATTAGGATTGTTTAGACATTACAGTTACCTTAGTCTAACAGGTTGAAATGGGGTTATTATTCCTACAAAATAAATATAAATTAAACTATTATCCTACAAGATAAAATTCAAAAATTATGCACTATTATTATATTCTCAAAAACTACTCAACTAATTTCACCCTTTACACAATATTAGTACCATGATTGTTTATAGAACAACCAAAGAGTTTAAATTGGAGTATACAATAAAAATAAATTGCACTAACTTCCTACAAACTTAAAATCTAAATTTGTGTAATATTCTTAAGTGGCATAAAAACGTTTTAAAATTCGATTTCTTTAGTCAAAGTAATGAAATGAAATTTAAAATTTAAATTAAATAAAGCTATAGCGAATTATTGTCGGGTCCACTACTTTGAATATAAAAACATTAACTATTTTTAGTCATATCGAACTTATTAGTCATATTATTCGAAATATATTAAACTTGTCTCTTTACCTGATATTACAAGTAATCTGTATTCAAAAAATTTTAATAAATTTTTGCAAGGCATGGCATTCCTTAAACATTAGTTACTCAATCTACTGCTAATTTATTTAAACAAAATGTAACTGATTATGAATACAAACATATAATAATCCCAAAACATTCACATCAAATGGCTCAGCATTAGCAGCTTTTAAAATAGCTAAAGGGATACTTAAAAAAATGTGATTATGATAAGACAGATCCATATTTATCTTTATTGTGTTATAGAAATACTGCAAAACCTTCACCAGCAACGTTATTGTTTTCTAGAAATCTAAATACCTTTTTACCACATAATAGTAGTTATATTAAGTCAAAATTAGTCAAACCAAAATTATTAGCACTAAGAAAAAGAAGCAAAAAAGCTATACAAAAGTATTATAATAACCCAGCCAAGCCTTTACCAAATATAAATGTCAATGACAATAATGTTACTGTACTTAAAAAAAAACCTTTAGAACTTTCTTGAACTCCTGGGAAATTTATAAGTAAAGAAACGATTTATGACATAAAAGATGAAAATGGTAAAAAATATCAAAATTTTTTAAAATTAATTATATATTTTCCAACTGGAAATATTCTCAATAAAAATACTTGTTCTAATGGGAAAATTAATACTGTTAGTAACAGAAGTTTTGAAGAAAAACTAGATTTAAAAAAAATAATGTAATTAAACAAATGTATGGTTACATTATTAAAAATGACAAGTTAACAATCCTAAACAAACTATATGCAGATCAAATAGTTTCATTTTAATTGAATTTGTATTTTAGTAAACATTATTGCTTGTTTTACACTTTAATTTCTTTAACAATAATTTACTTGACTATTAGAAATGTTATTTACCTTACTGTTAAGTTTATTTTGTAAAAGTGTCATATCATAAACTAACATTATTAGTCAATCATGTAAAGATTAAGAACTTTTATTTTATCAGAGAGGAAAGATGTTGATGTAATGTTGTAAATTATAAACTACATTAACATAGATAAACCTCATGAAAATAGTATGCACTTGATCATAGACAACATACATGGATCTGTAGTATATCCACTACAATCAAGATGGCTACTTTGTGCAAGATCTGTAGTTCACTACATTAATTATTATGAATCATTATTTATAATAAATAACCTTTTCTAAGTAATATAAGAGTTTTCATTATAAATCATAATCAAGGTTTATAATGGATCTTGAAGTATTTTAATAATTATTGGCTAAACAAACTTAAACCCTCTTTTACGTCTAAAATTATTTCATTTCAAGCAACATTTCGTATTACTTTGGTGAAATAAGAACTTCACAAATAGGCGATGATAACCACCCAGGGTTTTCGCCTATACAAATTAAAAAATAAATAAAAAACCTTCACAAATTTGAATTTAAGTTCTTGAATTATAGTTCTCAAAAGTTTCAAATTTTAAAATCATAACTGTTTAGTGAGTCAAATTAATAATGTTTCAAACATTTGTTCAGCAAATAAAATAAAACAAGGAATACAGAGACCTTATTTTTAACACAACGGATCAGATCACTGCAAAACGGGTTTAGACATTTTTCAAAATAACTGCCTTTGTTTGTTTTCTTTTGTTCTGCAGGTCACCTTTAGGTTAACTTCTGGGAAGTTTAGCAGGTACAGGGTGTCATTGTATCTCATCCGTCCGATTTGTTTCTGTCATAATAGATTTATTACACTCCCAAAGTACCTGCACTATGTCTATTTGTTAAAATCTTGAATATTACTAGACTAGAAACTTTTCTTTTATAAACATGTCAACCCATGAAAAATATATTGCATTATCAAAAAGCCGACGGAGTTAACAACATTGTTGCCTCTTGCTACTAAGAAATTGTTCAAAATATGTTTTTCCACCTTTACGTTTGATATTTATCGACTAAAAATAATGTAAACTAGAAATTTTAAACTGTTTCAAAAAACGTCAAGGCTTTTTATATCAATATGAGTTAATTGCTTTTATCCGAGTTTGATAAAAGTATATTTGGACTGTTAAAGTTTCTTTTGTTCAAATTACAGATTATTATATTTAATACTTTAAACTAATGTTAAAAGAAGTTTTTAATATTTTTGAAAGAATACCATCACAACCAGCACAGTTGTGTTACGGTAGTTTATGAGATAAGCACATCATCTACAGCGGAGACCGCATTAACATAGGAGGTGAATTATTATTTGTAGTTTACTGTGAAACTAAAGTTTTTAGCAAGGTTTTGTTCAAACAGAAGCCTATAACTATATCTATGTAAACGAATTGAGTGAAGACAATATGTATATTGACGAAATCTGGGCTGTCTTAAGTATGAATTTGTGTTTCGTTTACAGAAAATGGTCATCTCGTCCATTCATGTAGCTGGTTTATTTTGGAAAATGTTCAATGTTATGGAATTAAAACTTAGCATAGCAATTAAAAACCGTATTTTGAACTTTTTATACAGAGTATCAAGTTGGCATCACAAAAATTAGCCAAGTTAGAGCCATCAGACTTATCAACGTGCATTTCAATTTTAGGTTTACTGATTGCTCCAACTCATTTCAATCAGTTCCAATTATTATGTAAATTTTCAGAATATCATCACCTGCAAAGTTTTTACTAGTTAAACACGTCAGCATAAATATGTTCAGTAACTATAAACCATTTTTGGCATATACTTATTAAACGCGAGGCAGTTGAAGTATGTATCAGTTCTGTTGTTTGTATCCATTGTTTACTATCGTTAAATATTTCGTTAATGTCTTCGACATCAGCTGATATTTTTTGGTCCTAGGACCAAAAAGAGTTACTTTAGCACCTCAATACATGTATTGAGATTTTTGAAGCAGTATGACGAAAATATGTTTTTGTGGGTCATGCTGGTCATAGGTTTGTATTTTTCTACATATACGATTTTTACATACCGTATCCATTTTGGTCATATCTTATAACTTAAAAATTGCTCTCTACTATTTAAAAATAATCTCTGTAATATTTAATCGTCATTCCCGTAAAAGTATTAAAGTAACAATAATCTGTTTGCATATGCTTTTATGTGAGTTGCCGCGTGGGTACGAAGCGAGCATGGGCCCTATAGTCTTGAATACAAGCTGTAACTAATCTTAACATTATCAGAACCAGTAATTAATTATAAAGGATATTAATTAAGTGTAGTAAGTTTAAAAAAATATGTTCCATTCATAAGCAATATGCTTCAATCTATATGATATAATCCAAATACCACTCAATGACTCACTCATCACGAAATCTCAAAAACCACCGAACGGTTGGAATGAAATTTGGTATGTAGCTTCCTCAAGGGCCGTAGGTGATCACTAAGAAAGGTTTTAAAAAAATTTTAGAGGGGGGGGTTAGGGAGGTCAAAGTTACTAGAATTCCCCATAAGAAAGACGTAGTATAATATATTTATTGATATATTTTTTTGGTTAATATACATTTAACTTTGATTTGTCTATCCGTGAAAAGCTGGATCTGGCCAGCTAGTAAATTATAGGAAAAAGAAAACTATTTGAAAAATTAAATGTACTGGTATCTCATGTGGTGGAAATTCGAATTTTGATTGTAAATTAACGAAATTCAACTTTTTTTCATGCAATTAATTGTAATTTACTATTACCAAATTCTTAATTCGTATCTTGACGCTAAGAGGAAAAGAACGGGAAAGGGCAAAGAGGAAGCTTGGTGGAATTAATGATAAATAAATAAGTAAACATGTAAAATGCCTTAGAAGTAAACAATTTAACTATTAAACGGTAGAATAATTTACCAAATAACTAGAGATAAATGATAATTCAATTTAAAAGAAATGGAAGCAACGTTAAGTATTTTTTGTATAATTAAAAACAAATATTTTTTCCCGTGCAGGGAAAGCAAAGGGATATGGAGCTCATACTGCCTGAATGTGATCAACAAATGATTTGTTTGATCTGTTTTGTATACAAAAATCGTGTGTGTAGAAAAATATAAAACAATGACCAACACGAACTTCAAAAAATATTTTCGTCTTGCTGCTTTATAAACAACGTATATGGTTGAACCACTCGAAATCAATTTTGAAAAAATCAAAATGGCTGTAACTCAAAAATTTTAAATACTCCCAAATAGCATTGTGTAGCATATCGTTTGAAAGCTTATTTAATTACAAATCAAAAAAGAATAATAATTAATATTTAACAAAAATAGTACAGCAAAATAGGACAACATCGGAAAACACGACTTTGTTGGTTTTTGGCCGCCATTTTTAGTCGGTTAAAGATATGGATGTACAAACTTCACCGTTGGTTTTCTCTTGAAATTCTACATCGAAATAATGAATCACATGACGACCTTCCCATTTAAAAAATTAAAGTTGTATTCAAGATGGCGGATAAATATTTTGAAATCTTAATAAAATAGCATTTTTACATAGAGTAGGTTCTTCAATCACAGCTACCTTCAAATTTCCCTTAAATACGAAATATTAAACCGTCTCCAGACTTTTCAGCACCCCTGTATATGTAAGAAATTAAAATTGATTTATTAAAGAAAATCATACAGAAATATAATAATAATTATTCAAACAAATATAAAGAAAATATAAAAAAGAATATATTGACTGAATACAACGGTTAAATACGAAACTTTACTAATAATAAGGGCTCTGAGCTACTGAACGGAAGGAAAATGACTGAACCATCACTTTCTAACTACAAACAATAGCAAACAAATATTGAGTTTCCGACTAACAGCAAAAAACCTTCAAGACTTTGTCTAAATAATAACAAAAGAACACAACTCCCCGTATATGCGACTAAGAGTGGATGCCGTGCGAATACGAGCGATCGCAGCGCAGCCTACAAATACCAATTGTAAGTAGGAGTGCATAGTGTGTTTGTATCCCAGCATGTCAAACGAGGAGGATTTGAGAAAAGTAGTGAAATATGCTCTAAAGACCGATAAACCGGTTTATACGCTGAAAATATTGGTTGGACGTAACGGGATCTCCCCATCTAGTTTTGCCTCCCCGTTACGTGTTGTGCGTACTTGTAAATCTCCCCGTGTGATACGTCCTACAAACACACAGACACACACACAGACATCACTCCGAAAACCACTTTTTTAGGTTCAGGGGGACCCAAAACGGATATTTCCACCAAAAACTCAAACTCGAAAATTTTGACGAATACAATACTTTCTCCATATACTATGGTATAGGGGGAGAAAGTAAAAATCGGTCTTTATAAAACGTATTTTAATCAAATTTATTATTTTGTTGATTTATAATGTAACATACGTAGGGATTAGCTATCTGACTTAAATACCAAGCATGATTCTTTAGTTGGACAAGAAAGTTGATTGAAAAACGTATCATTTTATTACGAGAAATCTAAAAAAAAAAAATACTTCTGGTAAAAAAAAGTGCTCTCCGTGGTTGGATTTTTTTGCTAACGAACTTGTCCGATCGACTTAGAAATCCAACGAGGTACAACATTTGGTCCAAATCAGACGTAAAATGTGCAATACAGTATATACAGTATATATGTGTTTACAGTATATATACAAAAAAGTATATATAAAGTTTATAAATGATATATAAAGTTTTTAATGGCATCCCAAAACGTGTTCTGGGGACCATGATGGACTGCTTCATTGACCTTAGGTTTCACCGTAAGAGTCAGTGCAATAACGTATCTTTAATATGGAAATTCTCTAATAATCCATTGTTTTCTTACATTTTCTAATATTGTTTATAAGTATAGGTATAAAAGCAATAGAAGATGTCAATGAGTCAAGAAAAAATGCAGCGCATATAAAATTTAAAATATAGAACGTAAACCCAATATACCAGGTGTCTTAAAAGTCCCACCCTCCCCCTTTAACTTTCGTGTTTGTTAAAACAAACAAATATCCTTTGGGGAACGATACTAACTTAGCCCAAAGTATCTTTTGAAGCAATCAGAAATTTTGAGTGCCCCCTAAAAATGGGGGATTTTGGGGCCAACTCAAAATTTTTAAATGGTCATGTGATACCTCATTTTAAAGGTATATTTAAGACTAGGAAAATGACATAAAGAAAATAAAAATCGGACCACCCAAAACAAAATGGCGGCCCTAAACGTGTTGAAATAAATCGACATAAAGTTGCTAATATCTCGAAAAGGAAGAGTTTTTAGAACAACTTTCAAGAGACAAAAACGTTTATTTCAAAGTGCTTGCCCTAAGAAATTGCTTTCAAATCGATTTCGTAAATTTTATTTTTTTTTTAATTTTCTAAGATGTAGGAGTCGACTTAAAATTTACGAAATCGATTTGGAAGCAATTTTTTAGGTCAAACACTTTGAAATAAACACATTTGTCTCTTGAAATATTTTCTAAAAACTCTTCCTTTTCGAGATATTAGCAACTTTATGTCGATTTATTTCAACACGTTTAGATTTTCCTAGTCTTAAGTAGACCTTTAAAATGAAGTATCACATGACCATACTTCCCATTTAAAAAAATTTAGTTACCACCAAAATCCCACATTTTTAGGGGACACTCCAAATTTCCGATTGCTTCAAAAGATACTTTGGGATAAGTTAGTATCGTTCCCCAAAGGATATTTGTATGTTTTAACAAACACAAAAGTTAAAGGGGGAGGGTGGGACTTTTAAGACACCTGGTATATTATCGGTTGCTACCTGGGCATGGAAAAACTCAGTTATTAAAATATTTTGGGTTTTGATAATATTTTCTGGATTACAATTTATTTATCACAATCGCCGACACTCGATAACTATTAGCTTCAACGTTTTAATAATGTTTGAGAATTAAGTTCAAACGAATTATGTATTTTTATTAAATAATTTGATACAACTCTCTAAACTGACAGCCATTGAGTCTGAAAATGTATTTACATTAAACATAGATACTCCTAACAACTTTTACAAGTCATAGAGCGGCCATGTGCTTTACACCTTTCCACTGCCTGTTAAAGTTTTTCCAAGCCAAACCACGTGTGTTGCTTTCCTATTAAATGGACTAGTTTTTCAGCACTTTTGGAAATGCGTGATATTGTGAAGCTTGCGTGACCTTGTGATAGTTAAACTGCAGGCATACAAAGTCCGAAAGAAAGTTACAATTTGTTCCGCAGAATTTTTAGTCTTGCCTGTTAAGTTTTTTCTTCTAATGCTCAATCAGCTGTTGGTTTCCGTGAAATTAATTTACTCGCCGAGAGAAATCTTGCGCTTTCACTGTTGTTGAGGAACAATGAAAATTGGTTGATGTACAAACTGCACAGAATTTAAGTTTTTTGTGATTTTAGAAATTTCGAAACAACTACAAACAAAAACACTTAACTTAAATTAATATCCTGGTATAAGAATTTAATTTAAAATAATAATAATAAAACCAATTCTCACATTCATATGTTTAATTGTCAAACGCGTTTCAACGACAAAGTGGTCATCTTCAGTGATACGTGGCCAACATCTTACAAATTTTAACTTTTGTTTAATTTGTTTGTCGTAGCTAATGTATCACTGAAGGTGATGATTTTATCGTTGAAACGTGTTTTATTATTAAACGTATGTGTATAAGAATTTCTCTTGTAGTGTTCTTAAATAACTTACTCGTCAAGCTCGAAGTTTATTAATGGTATAATAATAATAATGCAATAAAAATCCCTTTCGGCTTGGCCTTCAAGGCGCAAATAGTTTTCTAGGATCCTGTTTACTACCATTTACTTAAAAGTTCCCATAACCTAAACACATTTGTTGCCCTTTACGCTAAGAGTGACAGTTAACAAAAGTTTCAGTCAACAGTTTCTGGTAATATTTATATGAATTTTATGTATTTTATTTTTGGTACATTTTTGTTTTGCGACCTTATTTTGTCAAAAAATGTGTGATACAAAAGTTTTAGATACTATTTAGAAGGTTTACAATAAATATAAACAGATTTGATACTGTGCCTACTTAGGCCAGTCGGTAGGGGTAATTTTAGACCAAAAGTTCAAGTAATTTACAATACAGCTGATTTTTTTTATAAGTACATTAAAGTATGTAGATTAACATTAAAAAAAGTTTACCAGTCCATTGATTTCCCAAAGTCGAAAAAAAATCGATTATCATTTTTTTCCCGATTATCCTTAATATTTCGAGCTGTGATGAAGATAGAGAAAAATAAAAATACCACCGTGTAGGGGAAGTATTTTTCAATAAAAAAGGTCATATGTACTTCTTTCCTCCGAGCAATGGTTTGTCTGGAAAAAATTCGATAATGCAGGTATGTATTTTGCAGCAGGGGAAATCACTAAAAGTTGAAATCTCATTCATATATGAAGCGTTAGCTCATTCTAAATTGGCTGAATTTTAATATATCGAATTAAAACTTGACATAGGAGTTAAAATATGTATTTTAAAACTTTAAGCTGAGTCTCAGCTTGTTATCTTGAAAATGACCCGATCTAGAGCCACTTGACTATCAATGGGTTTCTCGATTTTGGGATAACTTGAGCCACGAACTAATTTTTTTGACTTTGGGAAATCGATAGACTGGTAAACTTTTTTTTATGTTAATCTACATACTTTAAGGTACTTATGAAAAAAAATCAGCCGTATTGCAAATTACTGGTAGTTTAAACCTACACCGACTGGGCTAACTAAGGAAGTTTTGATTTTGTTTGACATTCAATCCCTATTCTTTCCACCGGTTTCATTTTAAGGGCTTTTAACGGTTGCAATTATTAAAGTTTGTGCATTGAACTTGCATGCGCCTCCTTCCACTTTTCCTTCTGCACAGCGTTCTCATCTAGCGTCCTCTATTTTATGCGAACGAACTCTTTGCTGTAAGCAGCAAAGAACAATCATATTTCCTCCTTTATCGAAGTTGGGTGTGTTCCTCTTGGCCCTATTTAGTACAATGTCAAGTCAGAATTCCTCACATTATCTTCACGTCCTTCCTGTCAACCATCTGGTATTCCCTTCAACAGGTCCCATGAAGAGTTTTTGATTGCCTGTAAAACCCTCTCTTTCTCTCCACCAACCTCGGTGCTCCTTTCTGGACCAGTTTCAGATCAAAGTATTACCTTTTTTCTCCGAACCCAGAGTAGCAGGTTCAGAACCAACAAAATGAATGGATAAACTTTCCTGCAACTCATAAGCCTGTTCGTTGTTCTGGATCTCTCGATGCCCTGGCATCCAGCTCAGAATTTTGCTAATTCTTTCTTCGACTCTAAACACTTTTTATATTGATATTAAAAGTGAAGTCACTTAAGATGACTTTAGAGGTCTCAGTACTAGATGACAATCGGAACAGTTAGTGATTTTAATCCTATCTATTTTCTATATCCCTCCGCTTGTTAATATAACTTGTTGTTACAACATAATAGTACATAACCTAACCGTGTACACTGCCTAATACAGTCGTAGCTATTTCATTTTTTTAACATTATCTTTGACTTAACCCAGTGGTCAGTACCTTCTACCTTCTTCGTGGCAGCTTTCTCTTTCCGTTCATCCTCTTTTACAATTTTCAAAAACCATTAGATTTTCTGATTATCTACGGATAATAATTATTTATATTGATTACAGTATTGCAAAAATATTAATCCTTAAGAGTTGTATTATGCAATTTAAAACTTTCTCTTTCAGCTTCTTATAACTCGTATTTGACCCTTCTGTAGTTAATGGTACAATTAGGTCAAACTAACTACACTCTAAAACTGTACTGTATAATTATGCGATCTATCGCTTAGAACAGATAATAATGTAGGCTTAGAAAACTTATATGCAGGGGTGCTGAAAAGTCTGGAGACGACTTAATATTTCGTATATAAGGAAAATTTGAAGGTAGATGTGATTGAGGAACCTGCTCTATGTAAAAATACTATTTTATTAAGATTTCAAAAAAGTTATCCGCCATCTTGAATGTAACTTTGTTTTTTTAACTGGGAAGGTGGTCATGTGATACATAATTTCGATGTAGAATTACAAGAGAATATCAACTGTGAAATTTGCACATCCATATCTTTAACCGTTTAAAAATGGCTGCCAAAAGCAACGAAATTGTGTTTTCCGATTTTGCTCCATTTTTTTTTGTAATACTAATTATTATACTTTTTGGATTTAGAATTAAATAAGCTTTCAAATAATGTGCCACACAACGATATTTGCTAGTATTTAAAATTTTTGAGTTACAGCCATTTTGATTTTTTCATAATTGATTTCGAGTGGTTTAACCAAATATCGTTGTGTGGCATATCATTTGATAGCTTTTTTAATTCTGAATAAAAAAAAGAAAAATTAATATTAAAACAAAAAAAGTACAGCAAAATGGGGCAAAATCGGAAAACACGATTTCGTTGTTTTTGGCCGCCATTTTTAAACGGTTAAAGATATGGATGTGCAAATTTCACCGTTGGGGTTTTCTTGAAATTCTACATCGAAATGATGTATCACATGCCCACCTTCCTATTTAAAAAAACAAAGTTACATTCAAAATGGCGGATATTTTTATTGAAATCTTAATAAAATTGTGTTTTTATTTATTTATTTGATTTATTGCACAAAAAAAAACATTTCTTACAGAAATAGGCGCATTGTCAATCTTAAAATATAAAACAAATTTCACATTAAAATTATTAAAAACTACTCTTTTTTTAAAGTGGACATGCAAAATATTCATCTACACTATAATAAGCCTTGTTTACAATTTCTGTTCTTATTTCACCCTTAAACTGCATTTCATTTAAATATTTGTACCTATTTGGTAATACATTGTACAATTTTAAACCCATGTAATGTGGGGTATTTTCAAACAATTTCAAACGATGGGATGGAAATCTGTAATTTTCTTTGTTTCTGGTGCAGTAATTATGTTTAAAGCAATTTTCATCCAACATTTTTCTGTTTGTGTGGACCCAGACTAAAACTTCATATATATATACAGTCCAGATAAAGTAAACATTTTAAAATTTTTAAAAACTGGCCTACAACTAGTTCTTTGACGCAGATTAGTCATCGTCCGTAAGATTTTTTTTTGGAGCAAAAAAACCTTGTCAACACCCACTGCATTTCCCCACATGACTATGCCATACCTCAACACGGATTCTACATATGCATGATAAACCGTCTTACAGGTCAACGTTGGAACACACATTTTTAAAATATAGAAAGCATAGGTTATTTGTCTAAGTTTGCCCTTCAGATAATCAAGATGAGTCTTCCAATTTAGACAATCATCTATATACACTCCTAGAAATTTGTGAGATTTTACACTATTTGGAATATTATCATTTTTTGTAAAATTCTCTTTTGTCTTGAATTCAATTATGTTTGTTTTTTCAAGATTTAGCAAAAGTCCATTTTCACCAAACCACAATTTAATTTCGTTTAGAGACCGAATTACTGTACTAGATAAATTTTTAATGCAGTTTTCTTTAATTACTGCAGTTGTATCATCTGAAAATAATATCAATTTCAAATTTGTATTATAAGAAATATCATTTATATAAATGAGGAATAATAAAGGGCCTAGTATGGATCCCTGTGGTACACCATATGACATTGAATTCCAATCAGATATGAATCTTTCATTTTTCCTGTAGACAGTTGTTCTCTGCATACGGTTCTGCAAATACGACTTAATTAACAACAAACATCTACCTTTAATTCCATATCCCAAAGATATCCTTACAAAGAGTAGGTACCTCAATCACGTCTACCTTCAAATTTTCCTTATATACGAAATATTAAACCGTTTTAAGACTTAATTCCTCACCCGGTATACAAGGATGCTGAAGAGTCTGGAGACGGTTTAATATTTCGTATATAAGGAAAATTTTAAGGTAGATGTAAAGATACTATTTTATTAAGATTTCCAAAAAAATTATCCGCCATTTTGAATGTAACTTTGCTTTTTTTTAAATGGGAAGGTGGTCATGTGATACATCATTTCGATGTAGAATTTCAAGAGAAAATCAACGGTGAAATTTGCACACCCATATCTTTAACCGATTAAAAATGGCGGCCGAAAAACGACGAAATTGTGTTTTCCGATTTTGCTCCATTTTGCTGTACTATTTTTGTTTTAATATTAACCTTCCTATTTAAAAAAACAAAGTAACATTCAAAATGGCGGATCCAAGATGGAGGTTAATTTTTTTGAAATCTTAATAAAATAATATTTTTACATAGAGTAGGTACCTCAATCACATCTACCTTCAAATTTTCCTTATATACGAAATATTAAACCGTTTTAAGACTTAATTGTCACCCTGTATACAAGGATGCTGAAAAGACTGGAGACGGTTTAATATTTCGTATATAAAGAAAATTTGAAGGTAGATGTGATTGAGGAATCTACTCTATGTAAAAATACTATTTTATTAAGATTTCAAAAAAGTTATACGCCATCTTGAATGTAACTTTGTTTTTTTTATTGGGAAGGTGGTCGTCAAGTGATACATCGTTTCGATGTAGAATTTCAAGAGAAAATCAACGGTGAAATTTGCACATATCTTTAATCGATCAAAAATGGCGGCCAAAAAACATCGAAATCGTGTTTTCCGATTTTGCTCCATTTTGCTGTACTATATATTTTTAAAATATGAATTATTATTTGTTTTGGATTTAGAATTAAATAATTCGACCACGCAGCTGGACCGCTGACGTGAGTTGAGTAAATTTCCAAAATTAAATTTATAGGCCTATGTTTTAGGGCTTCAACAAACAATTTGGGAAATAAGTCTACTCACGACGGTGCTGAATAGCTGCAAAATGCTTCGCACGCCAATCCACATATTGGGAGTGTCTTCAATATTCAAAACATTGCGTGCTTCGCACGCCATTCCGAAATTTGGGAGTTTCTTTAACACAGAAAGCATTGCGTGCTTCGCACGCCAACCCCCGTATTGGGAGTATCTTCAATACACCATGCATTGCGTGCTTCGCACACCAACCCCACTGTAAAATCCACCACATGGCTTTGAACCGGGTACTATTATGGTATTTTACGTTTTGATCGATTTTGGGGGAACCGAGCGAGCTGTAAAAAAATAAAAGGTGCAGAATAACATCCTACAAAATTTATATTTTTAGAAAACACTCTAAAAAATCTTCATTCTCGTAGTAAAAATGTCAAAAAATAGTTACTTCCGGTCAAAAAACGTACTTCCGGTTGTTGGATTTTTTTGGCTAACGAACTCGTCCGAGCGACGTAGACAACCAACATGTGTACCAAATTTGAACCAAATCGGACTTAAAATGCGGCCGCTAGAGTGCGAACACATATATACATATTATATATATGAATTTTAATGACACTCAAAAACGTGTTCTAGGGACCATGATCGGTGCTAATTTGCTACTCCCGACCTTGGGTCTTACCATAAAGGCCACTGCAATAGCTCATTTTTCCTATGGAAATTCGCTAATAAGCTTTCAAACAACTTATGTCACACAACAATATTTGGAAGTACTTGGTTGAACCACTCGAAATCAGTTTTGAAAAAAAATCAAAATGGCTGTAACTCAAAAATTTTAAACAGCTTAGTTCATGTTTTTGTTACGAAAATTGATTTTTAAAACTTTCATATTATACTTCATATGGTTCCTAATAAGAGGCGCCACCTATTAACAATGAGTTTAACTAGCATGACAGCTGTTAGACATGCTAGTTAGATTGTTTACATGCTAAGATTCTATATGGAAACTATTATTTATAAACGAACGTACTTAACTGAATTAAATCAACGTGTTAAATCAGGTAAGTGTATGCCTACTCCTGACTTGCGAAACATTCGCACGGGTCAGCTAGTCTACTAATAATTGGGGAACAAGTTTTTAGTTTTCCCGTATTTGATCTGTGTGTGGTTTGTAGTTGGCTTTTAGTTGGGAGTCCTCACAGACGTAATCGGCTTAACTGTACCTGGCTTGGAGTCGCATTAAAGGATTCGACTCTTCAAGAGCTTCACTACAGTATTTGAAATCCTACACGCATGGCTTGACTCGCCATGTAATCTGTAGTCGGTAAAAGAAATTGAAATCATAGGGTCGAGTTCGCCCTCTATTTTGGGATTAGTATAGTGGGTGTGGCGTTACTCAAAACCCATACTATACAGGTGTGTAGAAAGTATTGTCCCAGATTTCAAAAGGCTATTCTATAGGTGAAATTAATTTTGAAAAAAAACTGTTTTTTGAAGTGTAAACTTCTATAATCGCACCGCGTCCAAAAAATGTTTGCTGGCGGTGAATCGGATTTACTGTCACCTATTTTCTGAAATGCTCTATTCCGTCACGCTCTACTATTCTAGTAGTCTACACGTGTGTATATAGCAGAGGATCTATATATTAATTAATAAGTGAAGCAAAAACTTGGTTACGAAAATTACGCGGGCGGAGGATTTTGAAATTTGGCACAGTTGAAGTTTAAATGATGAAGAAGTGCAGAAAGCTAATATATTTTGTATAATAATACATCAGAAATACATAAATTAAACACACAAAATAATTTTAGGTTAGGCCTAACTGATGAACCAACACATGATTCTTGAATGTATTTACATTCATTACTATAGCAACCTATGAAATAATAACAGATAAAACAGTTGATTCGAACGTATAATCTTTAATAATTTTAGGTTAGGCCTAGGCTGATGAACCAACAGATGTTTTTTGAATGTATTTACATTCATTACCATAGAAACCAATAAAATAAAATAACAGATAAAATAGTTGATTCGACTGTACAATCTTCAATAATTTTAGGTTAGGCCTAGACTGATGAACGAACACATGTTTCTTGAACGTACTTACATTCATTACCATAGAAACTAATAAAATAAAATAACACATAAAACAGTTGATTCGAATGTATACTCTTTAATAATTTTAGGTTAGGCCTAGACTGATGAACCAACACATGTCATTACCATAGCAACCAATAAGATAACAAATAAAGCAGTTGATTCGAAAGTATAATCTTTAATAATTTTAGGTTAGGCCTAGACTGATGAACCAACACATGTTTCTTGAACGTATTTACATTCATTACCATAGCAAAAAAAAAAAAAAAAAAAAATAGCAGGTAAAACAGTTGATTTGAATGTATAATCTTTAATAATTTTAGGTTAGACCTAGACTGATGAACCAACGCATGTTTCTTGAACGTATTTACATTCATTACCATAGCAACTAATAAAATAAAATAACAGATAAAACAGTTGATTCGAATGTATAATCTTTAATAATTTTAGATTAGGCCTAGAATGATGAACCAACACATGTTTCTTGAATGTATTAACATTCATTACTATACCAATAAAATAAAATAACAGATAAAACAGTTGATTCGAATGTATAATCTTTAATAATTTTAGGTTAGGCCTAGAATGATGAACCAACACATGTTTCTTGAATGTATTAACATTCATTACTATACCAATAAAATAAAATAACAGATAAAACAGTTGATTCGAATGTATAATCTTTAATAATTTTAGGTTAGACCTAGACTGATGAACCAACGCATGTTTCTTGAACGTATTTACATTCATTACCATAGCAACTAATAAAATAAAATGACAGGTAAAACAGTTGATTCGAGTGTATAATCTTTAACAGATAAAACAGTTGATTCGCATGTATAATCTTTAATAATTTTAGATTAGGCCTAGAATGATGAACCAACACATGTTTCTTGAACGTATTTACATTCATTACCACAGCAACTAATAAAATAAATAACAGATAAAACAGTTGATTCGAAAGTATAATCTTTAATAATTTTAGGTTAGGCCTAGGCTGATGAACCTTCACAAGTTTCTTGAACTTATTTACATGCATTACCATAGCAACTAATAAAATAAAATAACAGATAAAACAGTTGATTTGAAAGTATAATCTTTAATAATTTTAGGTTAGACCTAGTCTGATGAACCAACACATGTTTCTTGAACGTATTTGCATTCATTACCACAGCAACCAATAAAATTAAAAAACAGATAAAACAGTTGATTCGAATGTATAATCTTTAATAATTTTAGGTTAGGCCTAGACTGATGAACCAACACATGTTTCTTGAACGTATTTACATTCATTACCATAGCAACCAATAAAATAAAATAACAGATAAAACAGTTGATTCGAAAGTATAATGTTTAATAATTTTAGGTTAGGCCTAGACTGATGAACCAACACATCTTGCTTGAATGTATTTACATTCATTACCATAGCAACCAATAAAATAAATAACAGATAAAACAGTTGATTCGAATATATAATCTTTAATAATTTTAAGTTAGGCCTGGACTGATGAACCAACACATGTTTCTTGGGTGCATTTCCATTCATTGCCATATAGTAACTAATAAAATAAAATAACAGATAAAACAGTTGATTCGAATGTATAATCTTTAATAATTTTAGGTTAGGCCTAGACTGATGAACCAACACATGTTTCTTGAATGTTTTACCCTAGCAACCAATAAAATAAATAACAGATAAAACAGTTGATTCGAATGTATAATCTATATAATAAAATGAAACGCTAATCGTTTGTAAGCGCATCATTTGAGAACGTCTGGACCAATTTGGCCATTTTTTGTTTTAAAATGTTCGTAATAGTTCGAATTAAGTTTTGATGTGAAGAAAAAAAAAATTTTTAATACTGGAAAATTTTACAAATTCAGGAAAAACTTAACATCCTGGGATTTTTGTATGATCTCAAGACCATAGCTGACAAAAACAGCTGTTGATATAAAAAGCATCGTATCACCTGTTTGTTTACATCCATTGCCATAGCAACTTTCTTAGGAAATTTGTAATCAGTTTATTACTATTCAAAACCAATAGTTTTTTATTTTAGATTGACAAACTAAAAGCAAACACAAACAAAAATCAACAAAAAATGCTTAGGCCTATTGTGTTAATAATTAAATTAAAACATTGGTTGTTACATTATAAAACAACTGATTTGGATCAAAAACAGAACATAATTTTAGGTTAGGCCTACAATGAACCAAGAGACTTATTTGCAACCAATTTGGCTAATTTAGAATCAGGTTTCTTACAATTCTTCACAACTATCAGTTTATTTAGATTAGGTAAAAGCAAACAAAAAGTTTACAATAGGTCTATTAATCTATAAAGGTTTGCAAACTATAAATATAAATTTGTGTAGTATATTCTTAAGTGGCATAAAAATCATTTTGAAATTCAATTACTTAAGATAATGTAATGAAATGGTATAACTACTCTTTAAATTAAATCAAGCAATAGCTTTGCTGGGTCCACTAGTCTTTAATAATTTTAGGTTAGGCCTAGATTGATACACCAACACATGTTTCTTGAACGTATTTATATTCATTACCAAAGCGACCAATCCTTATATATAATTCTGTAAGCGAAATTTTAGATTCAAAATTGTGGGAATTTGGTAAATCGGAGGATGATGGGACGGGTATCAAATTAAAGGTATCGATTCAAGGAGCGAGGGAAAAATATAAATTTTTTCTAAAATTAAAAACTAAGGGGTTTTTGAGGTCCCCGAAAAACGAAAAATCCCCATAAGAAATACACGAGAATTTAAAAACGTCTGCTTTGTTTACATTAAAACATTTGGTATTAAATAAATAAATAAATTAAAAACATAAAACAGCTGTTCTGCAGTTTACATTAAAACATTATCCTATACTCTAATACGAGCAATGTCTGTTTGTTTGTTTGTTTGTTGGTTTGTTTGTGTGTTTGTACGAGCAATCTCGAGATCCAGCGGAAGGATTTTGCTGAAACTTTGGGATTAGAGGCTTTTGGGACTAAAAAATCGATTGGTGAAAACCACTACCTCAGGAAAACTCGTATTTTTCTGAAAAACTCATTTGAAAATTGAAAATTTTTAACATTGGGGTTATGTAATTTAAAATCAATAGGATACATATGACAAACATCAAAACATCAGCTGTTTCCTATAATATTTCCATCAGCTGTCTCCTATAATTTTTTTTTTTTTTTTTTTTTTTTGTCTTAAAGGTTATAATTGTTTTAAGCTTGAAATCAGCTGACCCGTGCTAATATTTCGCGAGTTATGAGTAGGCCTACAAAACAGTACTTACCTGATTTGTATTTACATACATTTTCCTATAAAAAAAAACACAATTAACAAAAATACCGAGTAATGCTCGGTCGCCCAGGTACTTTGGTATTAAATAAATAAATTAAAAACATAAATCAGCTGTTCTGTAAAATAATATGACAGTTAATGTAAATTATGTTTTTAAATTAAATCTGCTACTTATTAACCTATAAAAGACACACGTTGACACACACATAGAAGAGAAACCTAATAAGTGTGATTTTTAGAAGGTTGTATCAATGAATACTTAAATGTTCCATTTAAGTATTCATTGGTTGTATGGCTGTTCTATTAACTTTTCATACATTTATACTAATATTATAAAGAGGTTAAGTTTGTTTTTTTGTTTGTATGTAGGGGGTAATCTCTGGCACTACTGAACCGATTGAAAAAATAATTTTACTAATAAAAAGCTACACTTTCCCTTAATAACATAGGTTATAATTCATTTTAATAAAACCCTTTTTTTAATTCAATATTTGTAAATTTAGTCGGACAAATTCTTAGGTTAGGCCTAGAATGATAAACCAACACATGTATTTACATTTATTACCATAAGGAATCAATTGAATAAAATAACAGATAATATAGCTGTTTGTTCTAATATTTCCATTAACAGCTGATTTCAAAATTTGAAGCAATTATTTTTGTATTTCTAGCTTTTAGGTTAGGGTTTAAAAGTGTAGACCTGAGCCTTGCTGGTTCTTTTTACCATTATTATAACTGCTGTTATTAATATAAGAAATAATTTGATTTGAACATTTATCATTATTTATCATCTTAGTTTTGAGGTTATTATTAATCGAACAACTTTATTATAAATAAAACATAACATTTGTTTTTAGAAGGTTCCATTGGGGTTTGGCGTGCGGAGCACGCAGGGGTCTCCCCTAGTTGAATAAAATGACAGATAAACAGTTGATTCAGATGTACAGCTTAATAACACTAAATTATTTTCATAATAATATACTGTATTTTATATTCTTCAGAATATCGTTATAAAAGTTTCTTCCGCATTTTTACCGTAGTTCAAAAGATATCCGATTTATCGGCTAAAAACTAAAAACATAATTTCTTGGTACTTGTCACAACAATACAAAAACAACAATAATACAATTGAAAACTAGCAGTGCTATTTATAAACAAACTAAAGAAATTGTTCAACGTTACGGCCCCTGTTTAGCACGCATGCATCTACTAAGCGCTTCCTAACAGATTTCCGCACTCTTTCGAAAACTCCAGGCATTTACCGATTACTCTCTGCGTTGCCAGAGTTGGTAGTTGTCTACAATACAAAAATTTGCTAATAATCAAAAATACAAATTTGGTGGCCAGAGTTAAAAAAAAGAAGAATATTTTGTCTAGCTTTCGTGTGGGGGTATTGTATAAAAGTGATTCATTTAAGAATATTGAAAACTTTTCGTGGACCCAGCAATGCTTTGCTATTGCTTGATTTAATTTAAAGGGTAGTTATTACATTTCATTGCAATAACTTAAGTAATCGAATTGCAAAATGGTTTTTATGCCACTTAAGAATATACTACACAAATTTAGATTTATAGTTTGTAAACCTTTATAGATAATACAGTAAACCTTTTGTTTTCTTTTACATAATCTAAAAAAAAACTGGTAGTGAGAAAAATTGTAAAAACCCTGTTTCTAAATTAGCCTAATTGGTTTAAAATAAAAGTGTTTGGGTTCATTGTAGGCCTAACCTAAAATTATGTTAAGTTTTTTATCCAAATCAGTTGTTTTATATAATTATAATATGTAACAACCAATGTTTGAATTGAATTAAAATATAGTAAGCATTTTTAGTTCTTTTTTTTTATTTAAGTTGGTCAATCTAACCTAAAAAAACTGTTGGTTTTTTTTTTTTTTTTTTTTTTTTTTTTTTTTTTTTTTTTTTTTTTTGTGTTTAACGTCCTACTGTTTTGCACTTAAGGCTAATGAAGACGGGACCTACAGTTTTACGTGGAATCCGAACCACAGCCAACGATGTTTGTTAAGAAACCATTTAGAAAATTATTCAGGATCAATGGGAATTGAACCCGGAACCTTTCCATTGATGGTTGCCAAGACAATTGATAAAGCATTGACGCTTTAACAATCACGGCCACCGTGGCCAACTGTTGGTTTTGAAGAATAATAAGCTGATTTTAAATGCTGATTAAAGTTGCTATGGTAATGAATATAAACAAACATGACGTGTTGCTAAGCTTTTCATACGAACAGCTGTTTTTATGCACTATGGCCTTGAGTCCATACAGAAAAGGCTGTTTAGTTTTCCAAATTTGAAAATTTTTCGGGAAACTTTTCACATTTTTCTTTATATAAAAACCTAGTTCGGACTATTACGAACATTTTAAAACAAAAAATAACCAAATTGGTCCAGCCGTTCTCAAGTGATGCGCTTACAAAGGAACAGCAATTCATTTTTATTATATAGACTAGTGGACCCGGCAATGCTTCGCTATTGCTTTATTTAATTTTAAGGGTAGTTATCAAATTTCATTCTTTTGACTTAAGTTATTGAATTGCAAATGGTGTTTATGTCAACAATTTATATAAACAATTTATATAAACAATATTTTAAACAGCATATATGTATGTAAATAGATATGTAACAACCGATGTTTGAATTGAATTATAATACAGTAAGCATTTTTCGTTGATTTTTGTTTGTGTTGTTTGGCAATCTAACCTAAAAAAGCTGTTTTGGTTTTTGAAGAATAATAACCCGATTATAAATTAGAGAAATTGGTTGCAAATAAAAGTGTTTTGTTTCATTGTAGGCCTAACCTAAAATTATGTTCAGTTTTTGATCCATAACAGTTGTTTTATTTATAATAATATGTAACAACCGATGTTTAAATTGAATTATAATATAGTAGGCCTAAGCATGTTTTATTGATTTTTGTTTGTGTTTGCTTTTAATTTGTCAATCTAATCTAAAAAGCTATTGGTTTTGAAGAATAATAAACTGATTATAAATTTGCTAAAGTTGCTATGGTAATGAATGTAAACAAACATGTGTTACTAAGCATTTTATACGAACATCTGTTTTTGAGCGCTATGGTCTTGAGTCCATACAAAAGAGGCTGTTTAGTTTTTTCCAAATTTGAAACTTTTTCGGGAAACTTTTCAAATTTTTCTTTATATAAAAACCTAATTTGGTCTATTACGAACATTTTAAAACAAAAAATTGCCAAATTGGTCCAGCAGTTCTCAATTGATGCGATTTCAAAGAAACAGCAATTCATTTTTATTATATAGATATAAATGTTTTGTGACATGTGGTTCTTAAGGCTCGGCAGGAGTGAATAAATATTTCTGAGTTCACCGCATCTCTTCAAGTAGTAGAGCTATACACTACTATAGTTTGTGTGCGTTTCATTCTTCAGCTAGCAAATATAGGGCAGCTTCATAAATGCCTAAACTAGAGGGTTACAGACGTAACCCTGACTGTAACGCTGAAATGCGCATGCTTGACAATGTATGCGAGTTTGTGTTATTAAACACAGCTTTCTCTCGCAAATTCAAAATTAACGCATATTTTATGTTTCTAGTATTCCTCCGCGAGCAACAATTTGATGTGTTAACCACCAGAGTGCAGGCTGAACACTAGATTAGGAACACAAATTCGGCGCGTACATGCTTTTACAGTAAAGCAGATTTTTTCGTCATAAATTATCAAAATTTATTGAAATACTTTTATTTGAAAGGTAATTAAACTACGAATGTGGTGAGCTTTTTAGATTTTTGATATTTGCATGTTGAATAAGGAACAAAATTGTTATCCCAATATCCGCCTTCATTTGTCTAATTATTGACATAAAATAAAACACGCCAGGAAAACAATTGTGCAATTATTGTATCTGGGTTGAACCGTTGTTTGCATTTTTGTAGGCCATGGTAGTTTTTATATGCGAAGGTTACTTCTATAAGTAAGCGTTGTACAATAGGAACCTTCCTTTCAATATACAACAATGCAATTTTACACTTCAAAGAGAAGCAATTAGGTACGTTAATGCTTATGTTCACAGTTATTGTTAGGTTTGAGTTATAATTAAAACACGGCAATTGTTTACAAGTGGACGTTGGATGTAGGCCTGACCTTCTGGGTATCTGGACATACAAAGCTATCCAGTTGAATACTAATTTTAACCCATATTAAGACCGGCCTCTAAGATGACCACAACATTTCTAACAAATTTCGATATGCCAACTAAAGAAAAGAATATATGTAATACCAGATGTTACATTATAATACAGTAAGTGTTTTTCGTTGATTTTTGTTTGTGTTGCTTTTAACTAGCCTAAAACTACTGATGAATAATAATAATTATTGCCTGTTTTTAAATTTGGCAATTTGGTTGCTATGGTAATAAATGTAAATACTTTCAAGAAACATGATCAGTATAGGCCTAACCTAAAACTGTGTTAGGTTTTTTTTTATGTAAATGAGTTATTTGATTTATAATATGTAACAACAGGTGTTTAAATTATAATACAAACACATTAGCTACCTATTTTTATGGTACTGGGGGCCTATTACGTAAACAATGCATCGCGGTACTTTAAAATTACAACAGCTGTAACTTCAAAAGGTTCAGCTGTTTTCCAACCGATAGCAGCACTGTCGCTCATCGCGGTTAAAACTCGTTTAAAATCTGTAAAAAAAGTAATTTAATAATTTAATTAACTAAGTGTTCGTGTGATTCTAGTGCAGTATGATAAAAAGTATCGTTCATAACTTGTACATAAAGTTACTTTTGGTGCTTGAGCTCTTTTTTATGTGCTCGTCGCACCAAAAACAACCACTTTAGAGACTATTGATGAAATATAGTATTTTATATTACCAAAGACCAAACTATCAGCATCTTTATATATTATAATACGTGAAGCCGTTTTTTGTAAACACAACTCCTCCCTTATTTCTGGACCAATTTTAATGTTTGAGGTTTCAAAAAATTCGTCTCATTTCTTAGTTTTGCAATAAGGTTTTAGGTATCAAAAATTCTTATCCTTAATGGCGTGAGCTAATCTCAAAGGTCGGGTTTTCCCCATAAGATTAACATGGAAAATATTTAAAAACCATTTCTATACAAAACAGCTGTTTATAATAAGAAACATACTAATCCAGCTGATTTCGTGGATGTAAATAACGATGATTACAATATTCAGAAGGTTATAAAAACATATTAATACAAAACAGCTGTTTATAATAAGAAACTAACTAATACAGCTGCTTTGTGTAAGTAAATATTGATTTTTATAAGGGAGGAAATGAATTATTTATTCAAATTGTAAAATGTACGAACTAATTTGTTTTGAACATTTAACATTATTTACCATCTTAGTTTTGAGGTTATTATTTATAACTTTTTTGTTAGGTTTTTGATTAAGTGTAGACCTGAGCCTTACTGGTTCTTTTAGCCTTTATTATTACTGCTGTTATAAAATATAAGAAATAATTTGATTTGAACATTTAACATTATTTACCATCTTAGTTTTGAGGTTATTATTAATCCTACACTTTTATTATAAATAAAACATAACATATGTTTTTAGAAGGTCGCACCGGGGGTTGGCGTGCGGAGCACGCAGGGGTCTCCGCTAGTTTTATATATTGTATGTATAGAAGGTATCAATTATTTAACATTCTACATGTATTCGTAAAAGTAAAAATGCATTTCCAAAACTAGTAAAATCTTGGTTAAATACAATAAATTTAGAAAACATTTTAATGTGAAATATAATTCTAGTTATTGTTTAAATGTGGTGTTTATATAGTCATCTATATTTTAGTTGAAGAAGCCGTTCTTTTTCTTAAATTCTAAATGTTTTAAATTGAACCAATATATTAAAATATGATATGTTTTAAAGATAAGGCCCTACTTAACATTCCTCTAACTGATTAATTTTATTACGATGGTAAATACTAATCAGGCAGTGACCTAAGAATTATCTAATTTATCACACAACTAAATGTTACTTGTGGATACTTGTTTTATTTTTAGAACATGGTAAAAATGTTATTTCTTTATTTTAGTTAAGCGTACAAATGTGGCTTTATATACAGGGTGAGTTTTAAGTCCAGGCACACCTGGACATAAGTTAAACGGCCTGAGATATCAATGTGGGACATTGATTATACCTATTATAACATTTTTTTACTTTTTTAGATGGTTAAACATTTTGCCCCCCTATTCTAAAGGGGTGTAAAAGGGGGCAACTTAAAAATTTCAAATGCAAACTAGGAGTTGAAAATCTTATTTTTTTAATAACTTTGGGAAGTACTTCGCCCGTATTTTGGAATGGTTATAGTTTTTGATAGGGGCAACATAGAGACTGCTAGTTTAAGCCATTTGATTTCTTTTTTTGTGCCCTTTAAAATGAGGGGTTACATGATGGAGGGTTTGCATTTGAAAATTTTAAGTTAACCCCTTTAGAATAGGGGGGCGAAATGTTTAACCACCTAAAAAAGTAAAAGAAATGTTATAATAGGTCCATGTCAAGGTCTCACATTGATATCTCAGGCCGTTTCAATTATATCCAGGTGTGCCAAAACATACAACTCCTGGATACATACAACCTGTATATAAGTTGTATGCACGTATGATAAATAAATATATTCATTAAATGCACGATATGTTTATAGCTTTACGAAAATTATAAATAATTCGACCACGCAGCTGAACCGCTGACGTGAGATGAACGAATTTCCGAAATTAAGTTATTTGTTTTATGGTTGCAACCAACTATTTGGGAAATTTATCTACTTACGAAGGCGCTGAATAGCTGCCTACGTGTACGAAATATATTAGTAGAATTTGTTTGCTCATCAACTTCCAACCCCGGCTCACGCGCTGCTTTGATCCGCTCGCAGCTGAAAATCTCGCTTTGCCAGTTTGCACCTCGACCTTGTGGCCTAGGATTTTGGACTGGTCAGGTTCGCTTTCATCCCAGCCGTCGGTCTCGTAACAGAGCTTGCCCCACGGTAAAATCCACCTCGTCGATTTGAACCAAGTACTGTTATAGTATTTTACGTTTTGGTCGTTTACAAAAACAAAATGTGCAGAATAAAGTCCTGTATTAATTGTTTACATAAAAATCCCAAAAAAGATTCATTCTAGTACGAAAAATTTCAACAACCTTTCACCTGCTTCCATGTTGGACTTTTTTGGCTAACGTACTCGTTCGAGCCACGTACAAAACCAATATGGACCAAATCGGAAGTAATATGCGGCCGTTAGAGCATATCTACAATTTTTAATGACATCTCAAAACGTGTTCTGGTGCTCAATCAGTGCTCTCAAATCAGTGCTCATTAATTACTCCCGACCTTAGGTCTCACCACAAAAATCACTGCATAGCCCGTCTGTTCTATAGAAATCCGCTAAACAGCTGATATGTCACGCTTAGTAATGCAATTACTTTTTAGTAAGTTGCAATGTAATTGTTCCTATGTCGTGAAATTATACCGTTAATTTTGCATTAATATTTATCGTTTAGGTTCTACTGGAAAGTAGAAAATAGCTTGTTGTTATTTGTAGTTTGATCTACGATAATTAATTAGGTTTATTTTGAGATAAATGTACAACTAAAATTTACAGTGACCCTTGTCGTTCCGTTTAACGCATTGGATATCGTGTCATATTACCGTGTTGTGTAAAAACTGAGGCAATTTTATGTTTAAGGTTCATTTCCAATTTGTTCCATTAAATTTTGTAAAATTATTTTTTGTTTACAATGTTGACTTAATATGTTTAATAAGATAATTAAAAATTCCAGGTCACTTTCTTGCTCAAAGGTTGGCACCTTTGTCATAATGTGATGAGGAGACTTGTAAATTTTGCCCGGTATCGTAGACACATCAAACTGTCTACATTTGTATAGACGACAAACATACAAAGACTTGTAAATTAGTATTTTTTTAACTTTTTCTATAAAAATGTCGTTCCTTCTATTCAAAAATACAGTTAAAACAGATTTATAAAGAAATAACGTGTAATGTTCATCACAGAGAGTTTACTTAAAAGAAATAATTAGTTGCACTTATGGCTAACGCCCTACAGAAATAGCGACCGATAAGTAAATGCTACAGAGTTAGTGGAGTTGCCTATTCGCAAGAATAGAAGGGGTTTTGTATATATAGGTTTATTTCACAAGAAGGAATATACTAATATATTTAATTCTAAGGAATATACTGTACAAATATACTTATTGTAAGTTGCATTATTGTAAGGCTCTGTTGTAGTGCAGTATAGTTTGTTAATCGCACAACATTATTGTTAACCTTAAACACGTTATGTGTTATGTATGTTTCAAACAACTCAATCTTTTGTGAGACATTTTAATAGAACTTGTGAATGTTGCAGGTTTTTTATATTTGCCTTTGTTTATAAATGGAGTAATATATAGCCTATTCATAAATATTCGGTAACTTGTGTAACTATGAATAACAAGACGACACTGCGTGTTTCGCACGATAACCTTGATGCTTACTTATCTCATTCAAATGTGAGCATGTTATTATGGTTCCTAAAAAAACAATAAAGATCCAACGATCCTTGATAAATTGCTAATTTTGAGATTATCACAAAGTTTTCATCATATGTATAAAAATATAATCGTTGTAGTTGTAGGGGTGGAAAATGGAGCTCTCAAAGTGGTTCCATTAGATTTGGGGTGTCGAAAATAGAATTCCGCAACCCCAAACAATATTACTTTTAAAGAACTACATATGTATCTGAAAATATATTATATAATACATATACTTTTTTGCGTGGCACTTATATTTATATAGTACATAATATTTATACTCATAAATAGGTATATAGTAACTTAAACAGAGTGTTCAAAAAGACCCTTTAACACCTTTATTATTTTTGTTACTGAAAATAAGGTAACAAAACTGTGTGTATATCTCGTGTTGCATAACAGGCTGTTTTGACAAATCTGACCCTCTGTGATTTTGGGAGGGGGGGGATTATTGGTGTAAGGGTGACTAAACATTTCAAATATAAAGGTAGGTCATGTAGTACATCATTGAAAAGCTTATTAAAAGAGAAACATAATGGCGCAAACTAGAGCTTAATATCTTACTTAGTTTCAAAGTAATGGACAATCAAAGTTCTGGAAAATAACATACAATTACAATTCGTAATATTAACAAATTAATAACCTGCTTTTAGGCCAGTCGGTAGGGATAATTTTAAACCAAAAGTTCCAGTAATTTACAATATGGCTGATATTTTTATAAGTACATTAAAGTATGTAAATTAATATAAAAAAAAAGTTTACCAGTCTATCGATTTCTCAAAGTCGAAAAAAAATCGATTATCATTTTTTTCCGATATTCCTTAATATTTCGAGCTGGGATGAAGATAAATAAAAATAAAAAGTACCACCGTATAGGGGAAGTATTTTTCAATAAAAAAGGTCAGATGTATTTCTTTCCTCCGTGCAATGGTTTGTCTGGAAAAAAATCGATAATGCAGGTATGTATTTTGCAGCAGGGGAAATCACTAAAAGTTCAAATCTGAATCATATATGAAGCGTTGGCTCATTCTAAATTGGCTGAATTTTAATATATCGAATTGGAACTTGACATAGGAGTTAAAATATATATTTTAAACATTTATGCTAAGCCTCAGCTTGTTATCTTGAAAATGACCCGATCTAGAACTGGATCGGGTCATTTTGAAAGAAATGGAAACATCATTTTCCAGAACTTTGATTGTCCATTACTTTGAAACGAAGCAAGATGCAAGCTCTAGTTTGCGGCATTCTGTTTGTCTGTTAATAAGCTTTTCAATGGTGTATTACATGACCTACCTTTATATTTAAAATTTGTTACCCCCTACCCCCCTCAAGCCCCCCAAAATCATAAAGGTTCGGATATGTAAAAAATTTGTCCTGTTATGCAACACAAGATATATACAAAATTTGTTTAACTTATTTTCAATAACAAAAATGATGGCGTTGGTTACAGAAACTTTATGAACACTCTGTATATAGAATTAGAGCAGTGGAATAACAACAACAAAAAACGAAAGTTAAGTTTTTCTGCAAAATCTCGGAATATACACATAAAATTAAAATGGCTCTAACTTTTGAACGGTTGAAGATACAATTTTAAAATATGGCATATTCTTGAAGAAAATTTAAAGCTCTACAATTAATTTCCTTGCTCATAATTTTTTCGTAGGACGAATAGCTGAAATGTTAGCTAGTCAAAAAAGGCAAAAAAACGTGAGTAAAATTTGTTAAAAATAGAACAAATTATGAACGCGGATATCTTCTAAA
>JAGFPH010001661.1:36003-47742 GCA_018207615.1 Philaenus spumarius
GTGCCACAAGATTGATTCTATTCATTTTTCGCTATCAAGCATAGTTTTCGACATATAAGTGAAAAGGGACGAATAGCTGAAATGTGAGCTAGTCAAATAAGGCAAAAAAACGTGAGTCAAATTTGTTCAAAATTCAACAAATTATGAACGCGGATATCTTCTAAACTATGCTTGATAGCGAAAAATGAATAGAATCAATCTTGTGGCACATTTTGACAGCCTTAATTTTGTAAAGTATGGTCTACCGCTCGGACGTACAGTTTTCGACATATAAGTGAAAAGGGACCTTCTAAATGCTCCCATGCACCCCGCTCACATCCTAGGAGTGGGGACTTTTATTATGTTTATCTTTAACTAGTCCAAAGCATTGTATTTGGATAACCTAATAGAACTCCGATCCAATGCAATATTTCAATCCACTGGAAATTCGACGATAGTGGCGCTATCTATCGGGGAAACGACGGAAGCGGTGTGAAGCACCAATGCTACCAATGATTTCTCCCTAGCGCTACCTCGCGGCGCGATCATGCACTATTTTCCCGACAACCTTTTTTACGACACACAGCCCCCGTATGCATGCATGATCTATTTTAGTATTCATGATCTATGTCCAAAGTCATACAATAGGTTCGTTTCCATTTCCCTCTACTCCCCTCTTTGTTTCATTCATTGACTTTACTAGTATTACACATCATGGTTTTATTTACTAATAATTTCTTATCTTTACATTGGATGGCGCTAAGTGACAGATTTACAGACTGTGAGACTTGTGTTTTCAGTTCAGGACCCAACCCAACCCGCTTGTCCCCGCCCCAAGGTCACTGACTGTAATACCATAGATCATGAATAATAAAATAGATCATGCATGCATACGGGGGTTGTGTGCCGAAAAAAAGGTTGTCGGGAAAATAGTGCATGATCGCGCCGAGAGGTAGCGCTAGGGAGAAATCATTGGTAGCATTGGAGCTTCACACCGCTTCCGTCGTTTCCCCAATAGATAGAGCCACTATCGTCGAATTTCCAGTTGATTGAAATATTGCATTGGATCGGAGTTCTATTAGGTTATCCAAATACAATGGTAGTACTCCGACCATTTTTATTTTTAAATCACACTGTACACCCGGAGTTTTCTTTAGGGTAGAGAAGAGCCTTTATTAAATTTATTGTTGGGTAGTTTAATTTACACTTTAGGTAGGATGATTTACGTATATATGTTTAGAGTTTGTACTATTACACACAATACAAATGTGTGCACGAGATAGTTTATTAATTTGTAAAAATATTCTTTTGGGCGAAGTAGGCCTATATTTGACAAAGTATCCGAAATAGGGATATTTCATTAGGTACGGTATTTCGGTCTGCGATACGTCCAGAGAGTACGGAGATATTTCCCCGATTTCCCCTATTTGAGTAGTCACCACTGTGAACCTGCCACAGACACAGCCACTGTCAGGGCTCATAAAAATGTTTTCGACTCCGACATTTTTCGTTCTGTGTCCTAACTCAGGTTAACTCACACCGACTGCTTTCGCGACTTGAGTAGATGAGCGAGTCTGGCTTGGAGGCGCCAGACACTTGTGAGCCGGACAGAAGGCCCTCTTCTGGCCAAGTCTGGCTCGTCATGACCTACACACTTGCGAGTTTGGATGTTTTAAACGCGAGCCCAGCCAGGCTTACAATAGGACTCGTACATGATGGGGGGCTTTAGTTTGAAATCACCCAAAGTAGTTTCTTAAAGATTAAAATCATTTAAGGTCAAACTTGAAATTTAAAAATGAAAAATAGTTTAGAAAAATAAACAAACCAAACAAAATTATACAAACAATTATTACAATCTAAAACCTTGCGGCCCCCCGGGTCGCGGACCAATATGATATTTATTTGACCAACACAACACTGACAATATTTCCTGCAGTACTAGCGATAGATAATTTTTTTAAATTATTATTAAAAGGAATTGTAAAAGGATTTAGTCATCTTTAATCGATTTGATGATAAAATATTAATCTCAATTTTGGAGAATTTTGTTCTTACAGATGTTGTTGGAAATGGACGGTTGTTCGAAAAAGAAATTACCCAACCAAAAACGTGAACTCAGATGTAACTCTGTAAACGATTATTATGATTGGAATTTTCCTTTTTCAGAGTAATCACAAGGCAGACAAACAGTAACATGCAATGACAACCAGCTGGTTCAAAAAGGTCAAGACGAGTTTGCACCGTCACATTAAGTTATCGCTAGACACTTGCCAAATACGGTTTTGTTACCACACTGTCGACTAAATCCCTTCTTCACGACCAAGGTTCTGCTGCAAGGTGGTCGCTGTTTGCGGTCGCTTGCTGGATACCCTGTGATTGTACTACATTATCATGAAACGTGCTATGTAACTTACACAATAAGGCTTCGCTACAACACTGCCGTACTGTGTTGCCGTTTTGAAATTTACTGCCATAGCAACAAATAGTATATAATCGCAGATAAAACAGCTGATTTAGATAGTCATCTTCAATAATTTACCACAATTTCAGGATAGGCCTAGCCTGAACCAAAATTAATGCTTTTTACTTATATTTAGTATATGGAGAAAGTATTGTTTTCGTCAAAATTTTCGAATTTGAATTTTTGGTGGAATCATCTAATTTGGTGCTCCCTGAACCCAAAAAAGTGATTTTGTGGCGATGTCTGTCCGTGTGCCTGTTAGGATGTGTACAGAGCTGGAGACCATACCAACGGTCCGATTTTGATGAAATTTGGTATGTAATTATAGTTCTGAAATATCTCCAGGCGTTTTCATTTTTTCAAATTTTTGATTTTTAAGGGGGCACTCCACCATAAAAATTTTTTTCTTTATTTTTAAAGCAAACCTAATTATTTTTTATATATGACCCTTTAGTGACTTTTACATAAGTTTTTGCCCCTACCCCCTCCCCCTATGTTTTACGGATTTAACTAGGCTTCACTGTGGCAGACATTCAAGTTGTATTTGAGATAGCCTCATAATGTTTTTTTATCTTGAAAAGGGCAATCCATTCTACAACCTGTAGTATGGATATTAAATTATATAAAATATTTCTGTAAAAAATATGTTATTTAATTTTTTTATAAAAACATTTTAGTAAAATCTTTTTTTAATAATTTCTTAAAATCTTTACTATAGGAACTAATTAATGTATATACAATGGAATGTCCTCTTCAAAATAAATAAAAAATTATGAGACTATCTCAAATACAACAGTTATGTCTGCCACAGTAAATGAAAACGTGTGAAAACAAAACTTTCGGAAAACGGCCTAGAAAAAGACTAAGTTATTTGGAGAATATACATCTGTATGCCTGAGTAAATTAAATTAAATTTTACACCTTAATTAACGCCCTTTATATTTCAATACGGATTTGTTTCTGTGAGTAATCTGAAACACGGGTGAAATCTTTCGCTGGCTGTAACTCTCTAACGAAGCATTTACAGACCTAAGAATAAATTAACTTTTTTCGATATTTTTGCTAGTGGAGTCAGCTCAGAAAGTGCTCGGAACATTATGCAAATAACTTATTATTTTAGCTCAAAATAACTTTAAAATATTTTGTTTCTAGAGTAATTCTGGGTATTGTTGACAACAGCTACCAAGAATAAATTTTTCTTTTTTTTTGTCAATATCTCTGTTGTTCTTTGAGCTACAGAAACAATAAAAAAACCATTGAGTTTGTCATTAAAAAAGTAAAGTTAGCTGTTTTTGAGATATTTGACTTTAAAAATTATAAACGGCCGCCATTTTGAAAATATTTAAAATATTGTTCTAATTTTTCGTACAGTGATAAAAGGTTACGCAACAAATAGGTGTACAAAGTTTGAGCTCAATATCTTTTTTACTTCTAAAAATATTAAGTATTTTTTAAAAAACACATACAGACAGACAGAAAACGGAATGAAATAGGACACATGTTATATTACATTTTTTGTTTCTTTTGACATGCTGAATAACGTGACAAAGTTTGTTCATATGGTCGCAAGACACCCTGTATATATAGATTATTTGAAATACCAGTAGGAAGACATAACCATGAACAATGATATATTTTCCGCAAATTCTACTAAATTTATGTGGCTTGCAATGTAGACGGCCAACCGTGATATCGTTGTTTCTTTGTAGTTATTAAGCTACTAGAGCATAAAATTGTATAATGTATAGTATTGTGATTATTATGGTTCACATTATTACCCACATGTGAAGTTAAGTTGGTAAGACAAATTTTACCCGTATTAATAAAGCTAATCTAACGAGTGCCATTTGTCAAAATCAGTTAAGTAGTTTATGAGCCAAAAGAAAACTCGTAAAACTCCTTGTGTACGTACTTAGGGATGGGTCAAGTTACAATCATTAATTTTGTCCCAGATAAAAAAGTAAATGTGCGCGGTCGAGGGACCCCTTCAGGAACGAAGTTCATCACGCCTTTTCTTCAATTCTTTTACCAGCCTTAACGGCAACATACACACATAATTTTAATCTTTCAATTGCCGTTTATTATTAGTTTGTTTTTTTATACAAATATGTACTGTTTCCATAAGTTTAATATTGTTATAATAAAGGTGTAGAATGAATTATAACATCAAAACTAGGATGGTAAACACAAGTAAATGTCCAATCATTGTAAATACATTCACTAAACAAAAAATGTTGGTTCATCAGTCTAGGCCTAACCTAAAATTATTGTGTGTATGTTTACTTTATTTTACCTGCCTTAACGGCAACATACAAACATAGTTTATGTTTTGTGCACATTTATGGCACATTCGAAAATGCATTCGTGATGAACTTCGTTCTTGACGGGGGTCGCACGACCGCACACATATACTTTTTTCGTCATAAAATATCCAAATTGATTGAAATTCCTTTTATGTGAAAGGTAATTAAACTTGGAATGCGGTGAGCCTTTTACATTTTTAATATTTGCATTATTGAATAAGAAAAACAATTGCAAACTTTTATTTTGATTTAAATCATACAGCGAATTGAGTTAAAAGCAACCAATATCCACATTCGGGCTATCCTAAACTTGAAAGTGATATATTCAGAATAACTAGGGGCTCTGCCTAACCTAAAATTATTTTGTGCATATTTAATTTATTTTACCTGTCTTAATACATACAATAATTTTAGGTTAGGCCAAAACTTTTAATTACTTTCTAGGCCTAACCTCAAATTATTGTATATATGTTGCCGTTAAGGCATGTAAAATAAATTAAATATACACACAATAATTTTAGGTTAGGCCTAGTCTGATGAACCAACATTTTATGTTTATTGAATGTATTCAGCGCTTGACGATAATATCTGAACTACGCCGGACGGAACCGATCGTCTCTTAATTTAAATTGATGAACCAAAACACATGTTTTTTGAATGTATTTACACTCTTTGCCATAGCAACCAATTTGATCACGCTTTTCGTTACTCGTATTTTATATTTGTCATTGCCCTAGCAACTAATTTTTCGTTACGCATAACATTTTCAAAATCAGTAACGGATATCACACGTGTTCTTTACACAAAGAAGCCTGCAGTTTGATCAATACGCTCATTATTCAAGAATAGCTGCACATATCGACTTATCATTGCACGCTAATTAAAACTAACCCGATATGATTGACCTTTGTCTGTAACTGGCGGGCCTGCGCAGTATCTCTTCTTGGTCGGAAGCCAAAATGCAATGTGATCGCATTTAATTAGCTCGGTCATTTTCGCTGTGGTAAAATGCAATACCAGACCGGGAAGTATCATTAGTTCAGTTATGGGTTGGTAATTGATAAGTAATTCGTAATTAGTTTACGTTATATTAACTAGGAGCTCCGCGGCTGTTCGATTCGCTCGCCAACCCCCACGGCGACTCACGGCGAAGTAAATGCAAACAGATTATTGTATATACTCTATTATCTTCACGGGAATGACGTTTGATTAGGTCAGAGATTTTGTATTTTTATATAGAAGAGGGACAATTTTCACGTTAAAAAATATTACCAAAATTTGATACGGTAGGTGAAGAAGTATTTCAAACTGGTCAGAAATACCTAGTAAAGAATAAATTTAGCATCATGTAGCATCATTTTAACCCTTCCAGTGCCAGACATTTTCTCCCATAGTGTTCCCAAAAGTGCCGACCTGATGACCTGATTAAGCGAATTTGTAAGGATTTCATAAAAAAGCTGTATTTTTGTTATGTAATAAGATGTCATCATGATTTTTGTTGTTTTTCTTCTAATAGACTTATGAATGATATTTTCTACTCTAAACATCTTTATAATATACAACAAATTTAAAACAAATAAAATTACATACCATTATGAGAAATGTTTGATAATATTTCCAGTTTGTACGAAGAAAACAAATAGAAAGAAAATATATCACTTGGAAACTTGCACATCACTTTAAGAATCAATTTTGTTGTATAGGCCCCTACTTATATTAAAAATGTTGGGCCAATATCTTGCTAAATAAAAAAGTTACACTATTTTTTCGGAATAAGAAAGTTTTAACCCGAAGAAAAGAATTTGCTTATAACGATGCGATCCGCTTGAAGGGGCAAGAAAGGCAATATGGTTGCTTTGTAAAGTAAAGAGTGGTTATTTTTCAGTTTTATTCTGTGCAAGCCTTAGCCGAGTGGTAACGTGGGATCTTCCTGAACAGAAGATCCCAGGTTCGAATCACGCGAGAACAGGTAGCTTTCCACAGCTGTGGTTTGAGGGTAGGAGGGCGGAAGTAAAGCAAACGGTGGTTGGCTAGCTTCCAAGCTGACGGGATATGACTAGTTACCTGGTCTAAAGGTTGGGATGTTTTGCATAATTTTACTGTAGTATTTCTGTATATAAATTTACATCGATTTTGTATACTATATCATATGTGAAACGGAAAGAACTATTCATTCATAGTAGATTGATATAAAATATTAACAAAAGTAATAATTTTTTCTTATTTTGTCTGTACGTCCGGAACAATCGGACGTTGGCAATTCTTACATGTTTTGAAACGTCCGGTTAAACAGGACGTTTTCATTGAAAGGGATAAGTACTTGAATTATGATAGAATAGTAGGCCTTTTTCGTTGTTTGTGTTTGTTTATTACCTAAGCTAAAAAAACTGTTGGTTGTGAAGAATAATTACGTGATTATAACACATTTGCCAAGTTGGTGGTTATAGTAATAATTGCAAAAGCTTTCAAGAAACCTGTTTTGGTTTAGTATATGCTCAATTTGCAAAATCATTGAAACTTCATTTCACGAATGGTATGGACTGCTACTTTGCTGGGGGTGTGTAGGAAAGGGAATCTGTTTAATTTACTTATTTATATTTTATGATGTATGAATGTGAGCATGAATGTTGTTTATACGTAATTTATTCTTGTATTTCAATCAGTATGTTACAATTAGGCTATTTTATTTTGTAAAAGTTTATAAAACTGTATTAGTTTAGGATTTTCTTTTTTGATTTTTGTGTGAATTTTTCTTAGTTTTTATTGTGTATTTTTTGTTTATTTTAGGCTTAAAAGAGTGTCAATATTCATACAAATTTGTAAATATATGTGGGTTAAGTGTAAGAGAGAGGACCTAATGGTCCTAACTTCACCCTAACAAATGCTATTACAGATAGCGCCAATTAGGATGGAGCGCGAAGAGGGGGTGTGCAAGTCTCCTACGCCAGCTCCCTCCACATTACCCCTCTCGCGGCTGAGTACAGTCAGAGCCGCCTGCCCTACCTAATTCATGTCTGCTATATCAACACTTTTTGGTAGTGACTGTACTGAAGACTCACAGTCGAGTAGGAGAGGGTAAGACGTTACAGCGCATGCTCAAGTGACGCTTCACGCTACATGGCACTATCTGTATCCATCTATCTAACCTAAAATTGTGTGCTTTTGATCCAAACCTAATGTTTTATTTATAATATTTAACAACAATATTTGAACTTAATAATACGGTGAGCATTTTTCGTAGATTTTTCTTTCTTTGTTTTAGTTTTGTTATCCTAGCCTAAAAAAACTGTTAGTTGTGGTTGTGAATAATAATAATTAATTACCTGATTCTAAATTTTCCAAGTTAGTTGATATTGTAATAAATGTAAATGCATTCAAGAAACGTGTTTCGGTTCTGTATAAGCCTAACCTAAAGTTGTGATAAGGTTTTAATCCAAATTAGCTGTTTTATTTATAATAATGTAACAACAGATGTTTGAATTATCTATATTACAATAAGACTTTTTCAATGAATTTTCGGTGTTTTTTGTTGTTAACCTAACCCAAAAAGGTTGTTGTTTGTGAAAAAAATTTAACTAATTCTAAATGTGCTAAGTTGGTTGCTATGCAAATGCATTCATCAAACGTGTGTTGGTTTAGGATTAATAGGCCACACCTTGAATTGTGTTGCTAAGCATTTGGTTCGAATCAGCTGTTTTATCTGTTTATGGCTTGGAGTGAACCCAAGTATTTTGATTATTTTCAACCCTTAAAATCAATATTTTGCAAAATCCTGTCTTAGCTTTCTTCTATATAGTTGTACAGATAGTGCCAAGTAGCGTGAAGCGTCACTTGAGCATGCGCTGTAACGTCTTACCCTCTCCTACTCGACTGTGAGTCTTCAGTACAGTCACCACCAAAAAGTGTTGATATAGCAGACATGAATTAGGTAGGGCAGGCGGCTCTGACTGTACTCAGCCGCAAGAGGGGAAATGTGGTGGGAGCCGGCATAGGAGACTTGCACACCCCCTCTTCGCGCTCCATCCTAATTGGCGCTATTTTATGAATGTACCCTAAACATTTTAAGTTTCTAGCTATCATAGTTTTGACTGTACGTTGATTACGAATCAGTCAGTCAGGACATCTTTTAAATATACAACAGTAGGGGAAACCCCTGCGTACCACGCACGCCAACCCCGTTGGCACCTTCTATACACATAATCATGTTACGTTTTCTTTATAATAAAGGCGAAGGATTAATAATAACCCCAAAGCCAAGACGGTAAATAATGTTAAATGTTCAAATCAAATTATTTTATAACAGCAGTTATAATAAAGGTTAAAAGAACCAGCAAGGATCATGTCTACACTTAAATAAAAACCTAACCTAGAAGTTAGAAATACAAATAATTACTGCAAAGTTTGAAATCATTTGTTAATGGAAATATTAGAGCAAACAGCTGTTGTACCTGTTGTTTTATTCAATTGGTTGCTACGGTGATCAATGTAAATACCTGTGTCGGTTCATCAGTCTAGTCCTAACCTAAGAATTTTTTCCGATGAAATTTACAAATATTTAAATACAAATTGTTTCTATCGAAATTAATTACAGCCTATGTTGCTCAGGGACAGTGTAGCTTTTTATTAGTAAACTATTTTTTCAATCGGTTCAGTAGTTCCAGAGATTTACATACAAGCGATCAAACAAACAAGTTCAGTACTTCCAGTTGTTTTATTACATAGAAACAACAACAAAAATGTACCTCTTTATAATTATTAGTATATATTAGTATGGATATATAATTAATTATACTCTCTCCTTTAAATATTGTGGTGGCAGTATGTTGTAAATACTTAAAGATAGTGTTATTTTTACGCTTCTGAGCCATTAAATAAAAAACGGAACCCTTTGAGGTCGATCGTTTGTCTATCTATCACAGTCTAATTTTCTCCAAAACGGATAAAATGATCACTTTAAAAATTAAAATAGCTCTAAATATTGTTAAAAATATTTTCTATGAATTTTGAGGGCCAAAGTATGACGCCCCCTAAAAATATTTGATTTTATAGTCGCGTAGAGTGAAATAGCTTCATTTAAGAATATTAAATATATTCCCCTCGAAAACAAAAATCAACACCGCTTCCATTCACAAAAATGCTACAGAAGTAAGTTTGAAATGTAATACGGTCTTAGAGCTTCTCAAATCTGAAGAGGGCATCTGTTAACGTGCGTCAGTTATACGATAAACGCTCAAAGCTAAACACACCAATCATACAAGTCCACGTAGCTTCAATTTAATCTAAACGCACAGATCAATTTAAACCGTTTAACAATTGGTAACAAAACGTTCTCACAGATCGTACGAACTTTCACTGTAAGGAACTCCCACATGCATATGCTACTCGAAGAACAATGGGCAATATGTGTTAAGTGTTCAAAACTTTCTACTGGGCCCGATCGTCAAAAGCGATATCACACAGACACATTTTTTGTATTATTTACTAGGAAGTGCTGATGTTTGTCTATTAAAACCCCTACCAGTATCACCTATTTATTGTAGCTCTTAAACTATATATATGGTAATTTCCTCAAAATGAACAAATAATCAGCGAGCTGGGTTCATCAATTCTTTATTGTGAGAGTTTGGTCCTCAATCTTGGAATGTGTCCCCGAGAGGAGAGGAAAAGGGGGGCCCCTCGCTTTTTTCGTTGCACTCGCACATTTAAATATATACAGGGTGTCACAAAAATCCTTAACGCGCCATACAGGACCGGGTTCAATTCGTGAAAATATTCGGTAACAGTAGTGTAGAAACAAGAGTTCTGGGCCAAATCTGACCTTTTGACCCCAGGTCACCTGACCCTTGCCCCCAAAGGTCAAGATAACAAATTGCCCGTGACTAATTGACCTTGACGCGATAACAAATTGAGCGTGACTAATTGTTTAAGGTCACGTGACCCTTGACCAAAGGTCACCAGATAATAAATTGGCCGTGACGCGATAACAAATTGAGCGTGACTAATTGTTTTTACGGTCGATCGAGCGTGTAATCGTAATATATACGGGTCGTCGATAAAAAGTTACGGTTCGTTCGATTGACGTCGGTATCGAATAGATTCTTGGAATCTATCGATTTCTAAGAATCGTATACGTGTTGACGCCAATAGTTCTGGTTCGTTAAGAAAATGTTACGGGTGTCTGGTAAAAATATACGGGTCGTTAATAAACAGTTATGGTTCGTTCGATTGACGTTAGTATCGAACAGATTCTTGGAATTTATCGATTTCCAAGAATCGTATATGTTGACGCAAATAGTTCTGGTTCGTTAAGAAAATGTTACGGGTGATTGATAAAAATATACGGGTCGTTAATAAAAAGTTATGGTTCGTTCGATTGACGTTAGTATCGAACAGATTCTTGGAATTTATCGATTTCTAAGAATCGTATATGTTGACGCAAATAGTTCTGGTTCGTTAAGAAAATGTTACGGGTGTTTGATAAAAATATACACATGGTTGGTAAAAATATACGGGTCGTTAATCAAAACATATGGATCATTTGATTGACGTTAATAGATGTACAAGTGGATTCTTTAAATACTATCGACTTTGAAGACGAACATCATTCTGTGTTTGAACAACATACGATAGTAAGTACCTTATATTAAATTAGTTTCTTGTATATATCAAACTAGAATAACTGTTTACTTTAAATATTATTTATAAACGTTTATATTTTAAACTTTATATATTTAATTGTCTGCTACCATTGTAGCTTGCATAGCAAGCAATAACATAGCCAACATTGTAAAATTTAATATCCTCTGCCTTACATTTTAAACTTTATATATTTACAATTTTTAAACGTTTATATATTTAATTGTCTGCTTTTTAAAATTGACACAGTATGTTTCAAAAGTTTAATTACATTTCATATAAAGTGTTGCAATGTATATTTTTTATATAAAACAACTCGTTCAATATAAAACGAGAGCAACGCAATCTAGAGCGTCTAAA
>JAGFPH010001661.1:47752-61143 GCA_018207615.1 Philaenus spumarius
GCAACGCAATCTAGAGCGTCTAAAAGTAACTTAAACACATGTTAATGCAGGTGCCTACAATATTTAAAATTGATACAGTATGTTTTAAAAGTTTAATTACATTTTCATATAAAATGTTATAATGTATATTTTTTATATAAAATTTATTTTATATAAAACAACTCGTTCAATATAAAACGAGAGCAACGCAATCTAGAGCGTCTAAAAGTAACACATGTTAATGAAGGTGCTTACAATATTTAAAATTGATTACAGTATGTTTTAAAAGTTTAATTACATTTTCATATAAAGTGTTATAATGTATATTTTTTCACTAGATTGCGTTGCTCTTGTTTTATATTGAACGAGTTGTTTTATATATAAATATACATTATAACACTTTATATGAAAATGTGAATTAAAAAAAAATTTAAGCATAAAACAAATTATATTGGTTTGTTACAGATTATGGAATTAGATATTATAGAATTCTTTTCAGGAGAAGAGCTCCCCCATTTGTTTTCTGTAAGTAGGTTTTACAATCAAATGCAATATTCATATTTTAATCGTTTATATCGTTTTTATTCCTATTATCATCATCACTACTCGATGTTTCAATAGGAAGTTGTCGATGTTCACTTCTATTGGGAGGAGGATGCTGACTTTGATTGGGAAGCATATTATTTTGAAAATGAAGATGGAGAATCTTCGGACGAAGAAATCCCTCTGGAATGGGAGTTACAAGACTACTTCTCCAATCAGCGATTAAGGGGGGGTTTATTGATGTAATAATAGTAATAAACTTTATTTTTATTAATTGTTTTTCCTTTATTTCTTTGTTTAGTGTAAGTCTCTCTCTTAAAATTTAATGTGAATGATAAAGGATTTAAATTAAAAAACACTTATTTGTTAAAAAATTTTTATTTTTTTATTAATACTAAAATATTTTTCTTACAATACCAGACAAAGGTGTATATTCTACAAGTCCATCTTGAATTATAAGGCAGTAAGCTGCTGTTTGTGCACCAATATTTTCACTTGCTTCGATCTCCACGCGTACATCCAAAGCTCCTGTTTTCAATGTTTCATTTTGCCTTGAACAGTCTATAACAAATAGCGGGGTTTTGGCGAGAAATGTATCCTTGTCGACAGAAGGTTTGTTGTCGCTATCGCTGTAATAGGACGATTGAAATTTCACAAACATATCGTAAATAATTGCTTTGTTCCCATTAAAATTATCGTAGGGATAGTATTGTGAATTCAGATATAATTTAACGTTTTGAATATTACAAAAATCAAAATGACTGGCATTTTTATTGCTATTTTTCCTATTTGTTTGAAACGCAATTATTACGTAACGTGGTTTCTCTGTATTCGATGCTGTTTTCACTGTCCAAGTTATATTTTTAGTTTCCGGTAACGCAGGATATTCTTGAAGTTGCATACGACGAAATGGAACAGATATAGGTTGATCTTTATCTGTTAATCGTAACAGTGATAGGTTATACTCATCTGAAACTCTAATGTAAGGTATTTTCCAAAAGATTTTATTTATAACTAAATCAACCTTAGGACTTGTTTCCGTTGTTACAATCGCATTTACATTCGACGAACTTCTTAACAGTATTAACTCCTGTTTCACATTCATAATTATATGTTTATAATCTTCGGCGAATCCAAGTAGTAATTTTAATGGGATACAAAATGAAAAAGTTTTTTTATTTTGCAATGGCAATGTATCCAAACTCCAACCCGCGTTTAGTAATATATTCTTTTCGTCTTCTCGACTTGTTAGTAAATTTTTAATTGTTGATGTTATTCCTACATTTTTTATGCGATCAATTTCTGTACCGCAGATTTCATAACGTATTTCGTCGAAAAGAAAAGCCATCGCATTGCTGACAAGTTCCATTGCATCATCCTCATTAACACCATCAGGTTTTATTCCTTTAAAAGTTCCCTCTATGTATATGTAACTTTTGCTAGGCAATGTGTATACATTCTGCTGGTGAACAGGTATACGTATTTCATCGTTTACCCCATATGTTGTTTGCGCATATGGTAGATGAGTATGGTATTCCAAATCGATAATAGTTTCATCGAAAATAATTTTTTCATCTACTTGTAACATAATTTCTATTAACAATAAAACCTAAAGATTCTAGAAACTCTTGATTGCTCCTGGTCAACTTTATAAAAGTGTGATTTTTAGAACTGGTGGTTGGTAGTAAATTATTGCTTCTGTTATTATTGAAAACTAATACCATACTTAAGTAGATTCACGTCTTAAATGAAGTCTCAGTGTAACAGATTCGTCTCTGAAGTTTATAAGTTGTCCCTCCTGATCCTCGAGTCTTACTGATACGTTGTGAAGAAGTCCAGTTATATTTAAAGGTAAGTATATTACGGTGGTCGGTTTTTCAACAATTTTATAGCCAGGCTCGACTAAGGGATAAAATTCATGAAGAATATGACCTTCAACACCATTTTTATATGAGCCACGCACAATGTTGCAAGCAACACGTATTGTATCTACTTTGTTGATGTTGACAGTATTTGGTGAAGTATGCCATATATTAGGCTCCAATTTCTTCTTTTCAAATCCTAATAATGGACCAATGCTACCAGGCTTGTCGAATCTTATAAGTTTTGAACAGAAGATTCTAGTTTTCAAAGTATTATTATTCCCTCTTATATCCAATACAACTTGTGTTTTTTTATGTTTTTCAATAACAGCTTCTTTTAAGAAAGAAATTATATTTTCTATTTCGTAAGATCCTTCGGGTAATCTAATAGAATATTCAATATTTTCCCCATAGTGAAATGTATCATTAACATTTGTTTCGATATTTGGTATTGTATTATACGTCATGAGGTCGATTAAACCAATTTCATATTTGTGAGTAGATAAATCTATGGGCGGAAAAATATCGCAAGATAATTGTGAGCCTCTTCCATTTAAGCATAACATGTTTTCTGTTAGAAATGCAAAACACAAATGACCGTTTTTTAATTAATCGTTTCATACAAATTTTTACGCCATTCTCCTCTCGCTATTATAGGTTTATCCTTAGAATTTTCAAGGTAATTCAAGTAACTTAACTCTTCCGTATATTTTTTTAGAATATCAATTTTGTTATTTATTTCATTTATATATGATTTTATTACATTTATTTCATTGTCAACATATTTTTTAGACGTTGCATCTAATTCTTTTTCAGGAGGTGATTTTAAATTATGTAAAGTATAACCATTAACATCATACGTATTATTATTTAAAAACAAACATTTTCTTTTGAGAGTAAATAAATTTACAGCATCATTATCTTCTTCGGCATTATTTACATTACTTATTCGTTTTTTGTTCATATCGTAATTTCCATCTTTTGTTAATTTAAAACCTTGGCCTGGAGGTCCTTTGATAATGTGTAAACGCTTTGTATGCGAATGACGACCGAATTTGTCAACGCTCATTTTGGTACTGATGGAAAATCACTCTTTTCTTGTAATTATACCTGCTTCCTGTAACTCTTCGAATATCGATATAATTTCGTTATTGTTTCCTTTATTCCCAGCACTCTCTGATGCTAAAAGTAACTTTAATCTTTCACACAATTCGTTCGGATCGTTCCAATAAACATATGAAGGCGGCTTATTTTTTTCTTCAAACTCTTTCATCACCACACCACTCCCAGTCCAATCCATATAACTGCGAGGCGCACGTGGTGGAAATAATCTTGAAATTATCGATTTGTATTTTTTACTTTTATTACTTTTTATTTTTCCTTTCGGTAAATAATCGACTCTATGCGCGTTCGATGCTAATAAGATATCACGATACTTTAAAAGATCTTCGTCAGTGTAATCATCTGGAATTCTCATAAACAGTAGTTCGTATATTCCCCTTGTGCCAGTATATTTTACACCACCTACAATAAGATCATTTCCAATAATATCGATTTCTTTGTCACCTATCATCCACCTATTATTATCTATACGAATACCGTATAAATTATCAATTTTCTTAGGACGTTTTATATAGGAAAGAAAATATTCTGTTGACAATCTTCCTTTAAATGTATTTTTTATAATTAATTCTGCTTCTTTTTTACCCTGAGGCGAGCTTAAATATTCGGCTGCGGTCATAGGTGTTTCATATACTTCTTCATTGTTCGATTTTAAAAAATCAACAGGTTGTTCTTCTTCATCTGTGTCTTTTTCCATAGGCTCATCTTCACTGCTCGTTTCCATTTCGCTATTAGAAATATCGCTGTAATGCATTTGTAATTCTGGATCTAAAACTACTTTTTTTATCGATCTTTCGTGTTTGTCAACTTCATTTTTTCTTTTTTCATTTCTAGAGAAGTCGGGGAAAACAGGTCGTTTTTTAACAAAACTACCGTCTGTTTCTATATTATAATCTTTTCGTTTTATGCCTCTTTTAAATACATTCTCCTCTTCTTCTTCAGAATAATCGCTACCTTTTACAGCTTCTTTTTTCTGCTTTTCCAATTTAGTCGCCAACAATGTTTGTTCATTTAATTTCTTCCAATTTCTTTTTTCCTTTTTTTCATTTTCTATTTTCTGTTTTTCCAATTTAGTCGCCAACAGAGTTTTTTCATTTAATTTCTTCCAATCTCTTTTTTCCTTTTTTTCGTTTTCTAGTTTAGCGGCAATCTTAGTTTGCTCGTTTAATTTTTTCCAATTTTCTTTAGTCTGTTTTTCATAAAACGGCTTCATCAATGGTTCCATAATTGGTCTGATATTTTTTTCAATATGAGTCTCCATTTCGAAAACGCCTTTTTTCAAAGCGCTATGTTTCTCTTTAATTCGTTGTCTCAATTCCTTTATTTCCAATATAATTTTCTCTCGTTTATCTAACTCACTTACGTCTACACTCTCAGCCATCCCAACACTAACTGATAAATTTTTCGATGAACCTATACCTTACTTACAGGTTGATCAATTTTGTTTCACATTCATATACACATAGTTTAGTAACTACTAACAAGGAAATGAAATAAGAAAACAGTACACATTATAATATAAATTACATCATTTATTACAAATTTGCTAATTTACAATCTGGTGAATAAGAAAACAGTACACATTATAATATAAATTACATCATTTATTACAAATTTGCTAATTTACAATCTGGCGATGATTTTTTATGTTCCAACTTAGGATTGTCATCTACTTGCCAATCTCCTACGGTGACTCCGCAATCAATACAGGTGACATCATCGTCTGATCCAATGTAGTAAAATCCCGTTTGCACCATATCTTCAATATTTGGATATGACTTTGGCCAGTTCAAAAATGATTCCCTCATCATTTTTTCAGTGTTAATAACTTCTAATTTATGCGACGCAAACTGATTCACTTGTTCAGACACATTTGAACTGAGAGTGCAATCTGGATTTGATAGTTTATGTAAAAAATTTATTTGTCTAATTGTTAATTTTGAATCACTACATTGACTCCAGCCACAATTACAACACACTATACTGTCCCACAGTTTTGTACGATAAAACCCTGAATTTATTAAATCATTTTTCGTGCAATTGAATATATTACAACACATGTTTACACGATCCATTCTCTACAACTACTGAATAGAGTTCAAGAGAACATCACATTTATGAATACAGTAAAAACAGTCTCTTTTCTTTAATTGCAAAGGTATATTATACGCTCTATGATTTTGACAAGGAAAACTGTTTAAAATATCGTAATCTTTTCTTAAATCGATTGGTAATTTATTAAAAATATGTTCCACATTTTCAAAATGATTTACAATAAACTCTTTAGGCAAATATTTAATTAATTCATCTTGCATACCTGTATATCCTTTGGTATAGCATTCTTTTATCGCTAAATTTACTGCTTCTAATCTGTCTGTAATATGTTTTTCCAATTTCCACCATTGCAGTAAAATATGCACATTAGCGTAAGCACAATTTTTAGAACTATGTAAAAATATACATTTTTTGTAAAAATCGCCCCAAAATTGTTTTCTTAAAACACTTAAACTAGGACATTTTATATCTTCAAAATTTATCACGTTAACATCGAATTCAGTTAACAAGTTCTTTATATATGATTTTTTTTCAGTTCCTTTAACATAAACATTTCCACTAATATGAATATCGCGAAATAAATCCAATAGACTATTGTATGGCCGCATTCCAGAATCCCATTCAAGTCCATGATACTGTTTCTCCAACCATATAACTTGCTTTTGTAAATTTATGTTCAACTGATTGTATTCAAAAGGAGGTTGAAAAAGATGTAATTCGTATATCTGTTCGTCTGTCGATACAAGCGCCAGCTCCTTAACAATAAATTCGTTTGCTTCATTTTTGAAACCTTGAAAATCTAAAATAAAATTCATTATACAACTGAGCACTTTTTAGTTCCTTCCAAGACTTTTAACGACTGTCGAATGAAACAACACTCGAATAATGCTACCAAATCATTTATGAGGAGTGGGGGATGATCAAAGGTTTAACTGATTTAGATCATTGTTTGTTGTTACAGTTAAAAGTATGGATTACAAATTGACTGTTAATACTTCAGGTATCATCTGTTTGCCACGATTATGGGAAGATCCTGTTCCTATAATAAAGGAATACGTTGCTAAAATGGAGAGGTGAATTACTATACAACTTTTATACAAAATATATTGTCCATAAAGTAATCGAATTTCCTTATAGATATTTTTTATCATTTCAGAGTTTTATTGGATAGCGTGAACGAAATCAAAATTCACGAACATAATAATATGGATTGGAAAGGCAAAACAATAGAACATACAATATTTTCACCATTTGGTAAGACACATGTAACCTGGCAAAAGGATGAAACTTGCGTTGCTGCTTCTGTTAACACCGCTGCCATCACTACCACCACCAACACTACAGAATATATAGATATAAACATATCTCCTGAAGAATATCAAGAGATTGAAGATATTTTAAATGTAAAAGGTGATAAATAAAACAATACATAGCAATGTCAGTTTATTTAGCCTTTCTCCTCAAAAGGTAATTAAAACAAACAGAAGGTTCGCAAAGTTTATTTAATGTTAACATTTCTTTACTCATTTCATATTCACGATATTGATCTTCGTTATACATTTTAAACAATGGTGTAGTAACACACTTGTCGCACCAATTTTCACGATTCCATATTATGTCTGTTAACAGGAAATCTCCACCAACACGTTTTTGTATATAATCATATCTCACTTTTTTAATATTGAAATCTTTTTTAAATAAAACAATTTCACTGAAACAATCTCTACATAATTTTACGAATTTGTTTTCATAATAATAATATTGCAATAGTATGTAATTCTGTTCGTATGCGAATTCTGGTACTTCATCAGGATGATTCATTAGCAACAGAAAATCTTTACTTTTAATTTTATCAAAATCTATGCAGAGATAATTGTACCCTTGTGTATCACATTTTAAACTAAACCATACATTCTTATAAATTGTTTTCAAATATTGTTTTACAGTGAGTGGTAATTCAAGTTTGTCTATATTTTCCAAATTAATAATCTGTGCACACACTTGTCTGCAACACAATTCGAAAAGACTTGAAGTCATAATTGGATGGTTGAAGGTTAAATGATAAGACGCTGAAACAATTAAAAACAATTTTTTAATATCACAAATTACAATGGCCATAAGCAACAGTATTTATTCCATCATCACATATTACACGCTTATCATCATTTACACTTAATGCTACTTTATTTACACTTATAGTTTGAATACAATGTTTTTTTGATTGAAACATTCTACATTCTTTTCTAATTAACGTGAAATAATTTAAACAATTTTCATAATCGTCAAAGGTAATTTTATTTTTTACAACTGGTTTTGTTATTCCTTTCGCTTTTTTATAAGCACATATTTCTTCATGATTGTCAATAGTTAAATATGAATACAATTTCGGTCGCAAACCGATAAATTTGAAAATAGGTATGCTGTTACATTCGTCTTTAAATTTACCTAAAACTTTTTTATTGCAAGTAAAATAAGAACTGTGATCAGAAGGATAATCAGAAGTATCAAAATGACTTTTCAAAGTAGAATCAACTATATCCTTATAGATATCGTCTGTAAATATTTCTAAAAAGAAGCTATCAGTGTCAATATACAAAAGATTCATTTTACTTATATCATATTTTAATCGTAAAACATTATAATAAAAGTCATACATCAATGTTTTGCTTAATTCTAAAACACTAAAACCAATATATATTGGTTTATCAAATTTCACACTTTCTTTTGCACTGCGAACAGCACATAGATTTTCATCGTAAATTATCGACTCTATATAGGTTGGTTTACATACCAGTTTATTTAATCTTTTTTCTTGATTCACAAGTTCTATCTGTTGTCTTTTCCTAATATTTTCTATAGTTTTACCAAACATTGCATTGTTTAAAAGTTTATAAAATTCTTTTTCAAAAGTATTTTTTGCTTCTTTCCTTTTGTTAGTATTAAACATAATATAGGGTTCCAACCAAACATCTTGATTGAATTTCAATATCCTATGTATTTTCTTTAAAACTAAACCATTTGCGATAGCTTGTTTTAAATTTACATAATGTACAATATAGTTAGTTTTATTTTCCAAAGTTGTTAACAATTTTTTAAATTTTTCATTAGGCGGACATTTATTTTCCGCTAAAAAAGGGAATTCATTGTGATCGTTATGATAAGTATCCGGATATTCTACATCAACTTCAAGTATATAACCTTTTGGACCATCGTTCTCTACTGACATGACATCGAAATTTTCAACATTTTTTTCCCATTTAAAACCATCTTTAGGCATTGGTTTACACATTGCCCAACCATAAAGGTTGTTACAGTCAATGTACATTAAATAAGAATTGGGTTCGTTTGGATTGTAATGACTTTTTAAATACGGGTTGTTAGCTTTCGCATAACGTTTAACACATAACGTTAGACCACCTCTTATCCCTCTTTCTATAAACAAATATTTATCATAATCAGTAAACAAGTCAAGTTCAATATTCGTAAACTTTAGCATTGCATCAAATGTAAAACTTGGTAATGTAAGATAGTGCGCGCAATCCAAATTATAATTATTGATACACAATGCGCGAAAGTTTTCAAATATATCACTTAATAACAGTACATCAATTTTTAGATACAAATCACTATACTCTCCTAATGTTTTACATTTGAAATGATCATACACATTTACTGCAAATGTATAATCTTCATCGCTAATGTTACAATCTTGTATACTATTGTGAAAACAATCTTTTGAGGGTAACTGAATTTCATCAAGTTTGTCCCAAGAACTGGTATATTCATAGGGATATACACCTTTTCTTGTAACAAACGGTAAATCTTCATCTAGAAAGAATTTTTTAGTTTGAAAAAACTGATCAGGTTTTAAGTGACCTGCTAAAGTGCTCAAACTAGTATTTAAAAACCTGAATGTATCAATAAATCTCAAAACTACGCCATTAGTTGTGTGTTTAGAAAATGAAACATATTTTTCTGTTGAATTCGGTATTATACTGATGTTTTGTGAATCACATCCTAATTGTTTTATAATAAAATAAGAATCGTAATTTGAACTGCCGTGAATGAATATCGGTAAATACTTTTGATTCTGTCTTTTTAAATTACAGTCATTACATAAAATTGATCGAAATTTCCCCGTTAAATGACAATGATCTCGTACGTAAGGATGTAACAATGTAAATGAACGATTACACATTTCACAATTTTTTGCAGTTTTACATTTGTATATTTCTTCTTCAGTAAGTGGTAACATTGATTTTTTAATACTTTTAAACAATTTACCTATAAAATTTGCTAATTCAATTACATAATCCATAAACTTCTTAGCAGCATCTTTTCCTCTATAAATATAAGGTTCTGTTGGTAATTTTTCAATAATTTCTATTGGTAAAACATTTACATCAGTTACAATATACACACAAAAACTCATAGGTTCATGTATATCATGAACAAAAGTATATTTTGATAATCTTTCATTTTTAACTTTCAGTAAACATTCAAAATCAGCATAAATTACAATAGGAACTGGAAAGCTATGATGATGATTTTTAAATTTCAAAACTGAACTTGATTCATAATCAGGATCGGGCATAATAGCTCGTATAGGTTTATTTGACCAACATTTTTCTAAATGTTCTTTTAATTTAATTTCTTTATTTTTACCTTTGTAAAATGTAAAACATCTTTTGCATATAGATGCTGCGCCAGTCATTTTGTTTAACTGTGCACTAATTAATCTAGAAAAATTACTTATATAACAATAATGTGTAATTTTCTTATCATTCGTCAGCAATAATAAATCAAAATGATTTTCTTTTTCGATATCAGCGACTCTAAGAGGATATACTATGTCTTTTTCAGTAAGACCATAAATATTTACTGAAATGTTTTTGTTATTTTTTTCAAACCTATCTATTTGTGCTATAGGTGTAGGAAAATCGATACCATCAAAGTTAAATTTATTTGCTAATTCAAAATATTTGGAAGTTAATCTAGCGGGTTTATCTTTTACATATCTACTTAAAATCGCCCACCTAAAACAATAGTTATCATCATAGTTTTGAACATTTATCACTGCTTTTTTATTTACAATAGACACTGGAAGAGGTAAAAACGAACTTCCTCTCAAAGGACGATATTTATTGAATCTTAATAAAATGCCGTCGATTGAATAAAGTGACCAACCTGAACCTTTCCCTTGATACTCAGACTCTTCCTGACAGATTTTTGAAAATGCCATTTCCAAAATATTATCTACATTTGTAGATCTATAAACAATTAAACTTTTAGTTTTAAAGCACCTATCTTGCTTTTCATTTGTAAATGGTTTAACATAAACGCATTCAATATTTAAATTAAATTTTAACGCATCATATTGTTGCACACATGTTTCAATAACGTGTTTTATTTCATTTTTATAATATACTAATAACAAACAGATATCCTTAATATCATGTATATTGTGTTTCAAATAAAATGTTTTAAGATTTCCTTTAAAAGCTTTCTCCAATTCAATAAACTCATTGTATACTTCAATTTTTTCTAATCTTATACGTTTTTTTCGAAAATTTTCATCTGACGAATCTTCAAATTGTCTATTCATTATTTAATCTAAACTACATAAAAATCATTGTTTCAAAGCCATACTAAATAATATAACGAATATGAACCATTTTTAAAATCCACCGTATGTATTTTTATTATTATTAATTTTTTCGATTTGAACATTTGGAATTTTGGAAAGTTTCTTTCCGACTTTTAATAAAATGTTATCAATTGACTCAATAACATCTTCAGATTCTGAGTCTTCATCTGTCACAAAATAAGCTTTTTTATGAACCTTTGTCCAAAATAGTTTCTCAGGTGTATTTCTTAAATCCTTCATATCCGTTACTTCAATTTTTACTAAATATGAACCTGTTTCACCCGGTGATTTCATTATTTTCTTTATCTTTTCCGAATTTATTTGCAATAACTGCTTTATAGGCACATCCTTATTTTTTCGTTTTTTATTTGTACCTTTCACGTTAAATAATTTATCAAACTCGTCGCAATCAATATCAGAATCTGATGATTCGTCAGAACATAATTTTCTTTTACTTAATTTTGATTTTTTCTTTTTTGGTTGTTCTTGCTGTTGTTGCTGCTTATACAAAATAGAACGTATAATTTGAATTATACAATGAGATGCTTGAGGAGAAAATACCTTGTCTTTAATTTCACTGGTGGTTAACAAATTTTGTAAAAACGCAACTAACTCTTTAAAATTAAACTGACTATCTCTAACTGCTAAACATTTCAATTGTGAATTTTCATCCATACCCACATTGTATTTTAAATATTCGCACACATTTTTAAGACTATCATAAATACTTAACATCTCTACGTCCGTTTCATTTACATACGATTTTAAATTGCTCATTACAGACTCCCAGGCGTTAACTGTGTTCAACCCGATTATGCAAAGAGACTCCAACAACCAATAAATGTTGAATCTGCTGCTTGAAGCAGCTGGCGCAGACGATGCATTATCATTATTTTCAAACTCCATTACTATAAAAAAACAAAAACAACAATTACAACCAAAAAAGAAATTGTTTTTTTTACACACCGGTTGAACCAAATCCACTAATATTTCTATCGGTAAAGTCTATTACATCTAATTCTATAATGTCTGGATATTTAATAACTTCGCATATTATTTGCGCTATCTTATCACCTTGTTTTACAGAAAAATCTTGATCGGAATGATTAAATAATATCACACAGACATTTCCTCGATAATCTCTATCAATAACCCCAGCCATCACATCAATGGAATGATTTAAAGCTAAACCAGATCTGGGTGCAATTCTCCCATAACATTGTTCTGGAATAATAATAGCTAAGTCGGTTTTAATTAATTGCTTATCATGTTTAGGCACAATATAATCATATGCACTTCTTAAATCTAATCCTGCAGCTTGAACCGATGATTTAAGAGGAGCGAATGCGTTTTTAGTAAGTTTGAAAAATCCTAATTTATTATCCATAATGATTTCTGAAATCATAAGTTAGATGTATTTCAATTAACCACGATAAATATTTTTACAATACTTAAAATAATTTGCATTCATACATTTACAACTAAACTCACGTAACTATATTTTTGTTAATTCGCAAACAGAATTAAAGAAAAAACAACAAGACACTTACTGTAAATTATTGAGATGAAAGTTTTTCTTCTAAATCCTAATGTGTGATAATTAAACTCGAGTCTTCAAAAATGATATTCTGGAATAATAAGAATTAATTTTAAAAAGAATTCAAAGTACTTTTTATGTTTCACATAAGTTAACTAACACTAAGATACTTACTGTTGTAACTGTAGAACAGGAGCGAAATAATCACAGAATGATGTTCGTATTCAAGACTCAACAGTATTTATAGACATCTACTAACGTCAATCGAGCGAACCATAACTTTTTATTAACGACCCGTATATTTTTACCAGCCATGCGTATATTTTTATCAATCACCCGTAACATTTTCTTAACGAACCAGAACTATTTGCGTCAATATAAATTCCAAGAATCTGTTCGATACTAACGTCAATCGAACGAACCATAACTGTTTATTAACGACCCGTATATTTTTACCAGACACCCGTAACATTTTCTTAACGAACCAGAACTATTGGCGTCAACACGTATACGATTCTTAGAAATCGATAGATTCCAAGAATCTATTCGATACCGACGTCAATCGAACGAACCGTAACTTTTTATCAACGACCCGTATATATTACGATTACACGCTCGATCGACCGTAAAAACAATTAGTCACGCT
>JAGFPH010001661.1:66396-89467 GCA_018207615.1 Philaenus spumarius
TGTTACATTCGTCTTTAAATTTACCTAAAACTTTTTTATTGCAAGTAAAATAAGAACTGTGATCAGAAGGATAATCAGAAGTATCAAAATGACTTTTCAAAGTAGAATCAACTATATCCTTATAGATATCGTCTGTAAATATTTCTAAAAAGAAGCTATCAGTGTCAATATACAAAAGATTCATTTTACTTATATCATATTTTAATCGTAAAACATTATAATAAAAGTCATACATCAATGTTTTGCTTAATTCTAAAACACTAAAACCAATATATATTGGTTTATCAAATTTCACACTTTCTTTTGCACTGCGAACAGCACATAGATTTTCATCGTAAATTATCGACTCTATATAGGTTGGTTTACATACCAGTTTATTTAATCTTTTTTCTTGATTCACAAGTTCTATCTGTTGTCTTTTCCTAATATTTTCTATAGTTTTACCAAACATTGCATTGTTTAAAAGTTTATAAAATTCTTTTTCAAAAGTATTTTTTGCTTCTTTCCTTTTGTTAGTATTAAACATAATATAGGGTTCCAACCAAACATCTTGATTGAATTTCAATATCCTATGTATTTTCTTTAAAACTAAACCATTTGCGATAGCTTGTTTTAAATTTACATAATGTACAATATAGTTAGTTTTATTTTCCAAAGTTGTTAACAATTTTTTAAATTTTTCATTAGGCGGACATTTATTTTCCGCTAAAAAAGGGAATTCATTGTGATCGTTATGATAAGTATCCGGATATTCTACATCAACTTCAAGTATATAACCTTTTGGACCATCGTTCTCTACTGACATGACATCGAAATTTTCAACATTTTTTTCCCATTTAAAACCATCTTTAGGCATTGGTTTACACATTGCCCAACCATAAAGGTTGTTACAGTCAATGTACATTAAATAAGAATTGGGTTCGTTTGGATTGTAATGACTTTTTAAATACGGGTTGTTAGCTTTCGCATAACGTTTAACACATAACGTTAGACCACCTCTTATCCCTCTTTCTATAAACAAATATTTATCATAATCAGTAAACAAGTCAAGTTCAATATTCGTAAACTTTAGCATTGCATCAAATGTAAAACTTGGTAATGTAAGATAGTGCGCGCAATCCAAATTATAATTATTGATACACAATGCGCGAAAGTTTTCAAATATATCACTTAATAACAGTACATCAATTTTTAGATACAAATCACTATACTCTCCTAATGTTTTACATTTGAAATGATCATACACATTTACTGCAAATGTATAATCTTCATCGCTAATGTCACAATCTTGTATACTATTGTGAAAACAATCTTTTGAGGGTAACTGAATTTCATCAAGTTTGTCCCAAGAACTGGTATATTCATAGGGATATACACCTTTTCTTGTAACAAACGGTAAATCTTCATCTAGAAAGAATTTTTTAGTTTGAAAAAACTGATCAGGTTTTAAGTGACCTGCTAAAGTGCTCAAACTAGTATTTAAAAACCTGAATGTATCAATAAATCTCAAAACTACGCCATTAGTTGTGTGTTTAGAAAATGAAACATATTTTTCTGTTGAATTCGGTATTATACTGATGTTTTGTGAATCACATCCTAATTGTTTTATAATAAAATGAGAATCGTAATTTGAACTGCCGTGAATGAATATCGGTAAATACTTTTGATTCTGTCTTTTTAAATTACAGTCATTACATAAAATTGATCGAAATTTCCCCGTTAAATGACAATGATCTCGTACGTAAGGATGTAACAATGTAAATGAACGATTACACATTTCACAATTTTTTGCAGTTTTACATTTGTATATTTCTTCTTCAGTAAGTGGTAACATTGATTTTTTAATACTTTTAAACAATTTACCTATAAAATTTGCTAATTCAATTACATAATCCATAAACTTCTTAGCAGCATCTTTTCCTCTATAAATATAAGGTTCTGTTGGTAATTTTTCAATAATTTCTATTGGTAAAACATTTGCATCAGTTACAATATACACACAAAAACTCATAGGTTCATGTATATCATGAACAAAAGTATATTTTGATAATCTTTCATTTTTAACTTTCAGTAAACATTCAAAATCAGCATAAATTACAATAGGAACTGGAAAGCTATGATGATGATTTTTAAATTTCAAAACTGAACTTGATTCATAATCAGGATCGGGCATAATAGCTCGTATAGGTTTATTTGACCAACATTTTTCTAAATGTTCTTTTAATTTAATTTCTTTATTTTTACCTTTGTAAAATGTAAAACATCTTTTGCATATAGATGCTGCGCCAGTCATTTTATTTAACTGTGCACTAATTAATCTAGAAAAATTACTTATATAACAATAATGTGTAATTTTCTTATCATTCGTCAGCAATAATAAATCAAAATGATTTTCTTTTTCGATATCAGCGACTCTAAGAGGATATACTATGTCTTTTTCAGTAAGACCATAAATATTTACTGAAATGTTTTTGTTATTTTTTTCAAACCTATCTATTTGTGCTATAGGTGTAGGAAAATCGATACCATCAAAGTTAAATTTATTTGCTAATTCAAAATATTTGGAAGTTAATCTAGCGGGTTTATCTTTTACATATCTACTTAAAATCGCCCACCTAAAACAATAGTTATCATCATAGTTTTGAACATTTATCACTGCTTTTTTATTTACAATAGACACTGGAAGAGGTAAAAACGAACTTCCTCTCAAAGGACGATATTTATTGAATCTTAATAAAATGCCGTCGATTGAATAAAGTGTCCAACCTGAACCTTTCCCTTGGTACTCAGACTCTTCCTGACAGATTTTTGAAAATGCCATTTCCAAAATATTATCTACATTTGTAGATCTATAAACAATTAAACTTTTAGTTTTAAAGCACCTATCTTGCTTTTCATTTGTAAATGGTTTAACATAAACGCATTCAATATTTAAATTAAATTTTAACGCATCATATTGTTGCACACATGTTTCAATAACGTGTTTTATTTCATTTTTATAATATACTAATAACAAACAGATATCCTTAATATCATGTATATTGTGTTTCAAATAAAATGTTTTAAGATTTCCTTTAAAAGCTTTCTCCAATTCAATAAACTCATTGTATACTTCAATTTTTTCTAATCTTATACGTTTTTTTCGAAAATTTTCATCTGACGAATCTTCAAATTGTCTATTCATTATTTAATCTGAAATACATAAAAATCATTGTTTCAAAGCCATACTAAATAATATAACGAATATGAACCATTTTTAAAATCCACCGTATGTATTTTTATTATTATTAATTTTTTCGATTTGAACATTTGGAATTTTGGAAAGTTTCTTTCCGACTTTTAATAAAATGTTATCAATTGACTCAATAACATCTTCAGATTCTGATTCTTCATCTGTCACAAAATAAGCTTTTTTATGAACCTTTGTCCAAAATAGTTTCTCAGGTGTATTTCTTAAATCCTTCATATCCGTTACTTCAATTTTTACTAAATATGAACCTGTTTCACCCGGTGATTTCATTATTTTCTTTATCTTTTCCGAATTTATTTGCAATAACTGCTTTATAGGCACATCCTTATTTTTTCGTTTTTTATTTGTACCTTTCACGTTAAATAATTTATCAAACTCGTCGCAATCATTATCAGAATCTGATGATTCGTCAGAACTTAATTTTCTTTTACTTAATTTTGATTTTTTCTTTTTTGGTTGTTCTTGCTGTTGTTGCTGCTTATACAAAATAGAACGTATAATTTGAATTATACAATGAGATGCTTGAGGAGAAAATACCTTGTCTTTAATTTCACTGGTGGTTAACAAATTTTGTAAAAACGCAACTAACTCTTTAAAATTAAACTGACTATCTCTAACTGCTAAACATTTCAATTGTGAATTTTCATCCATACCCACATTGTATTTTAAATATTCGCACACATTTTTAAGACTATCATAAATACTTAACATCTCTACGTCCGTTTCATTTACATACGATTTTAAATTGCTCATTACAGACTCCCAGGCGTTAACTGTGTTCAACCCGATTATGCAAAGAGACTCCAACAACCAATAAATGTTGAATCTGCTGCTTGAAGCAGCTGGCGCAGACGATGCATTATCATTATTTTCAAACTCCATTACTATAAAAAAACAAAAACAACAATTACAACCAAAAAAGAAATTGTTTTTTTTTTTTTTTACACACCGGTTGAACCAAATCCACTAATATTTCTATCGGTAAAGTCTATTACATCTAATTCTATAATGTCTGGATATTTAATAACTTCGCATATTATTTGCGCTATCTTATCACCGTGTTTTACAGAAAAATCTTGATCGGAATGATTAAATAATATCACACAGACATTTCCTCGATAATCTCTATCAATAACCCCAGCCATCACATCAATGGAATGATTTAAAGCTAAACCAGATCTGGGTGCAATTCTCCCATAACATTGTTCTGGAATAATAATAGCTAAGTCGGTTTTAATTAATTGCTTATCATGTTTAGGCACAATGTAATCATATGCACTTCTTAAATCTAATCCTGCAGCTTGAACCGATGATTTAAGAGGAGCGAATGCGTTTTTAGTAAGTTTGAAAAATCCTAATTTATTATCCATAATGATTTCTGAAATCATAAGTTAGATGTATTTCAATTAACCACGATAAATATTTTTACAATACTTAAAATAATTTGCATTCATACATTTACAACTAAACTCACGTAACTATATTTTTGTTAATTCGCAAACAGAATTAAAGAAAAAACAACAAGACACTTACTGTAAATTATTGAGATGAAAGTTTTTCTTCTAAATCCTAATGTGTGATAATTAAACTCGAGTCTTCAAAAATGATATTCTGGAATAATAAGAATTAATTTTAAAAAGAATTCAAAGTACTTTTTATGTTTCACATAAGTTAACTAACACTAAGATACTTACTGTTGTAACTGTAGAACAGGAGCGAAATAATCACAGAATGATGTTCGTATTCAAGACTCAACAGTATTTATAGACATCTACTAACGTCAATCGAGCGAACCATAACTTTTTATTAACGACCCGTATATTTTTACCAGCCATGCGTATATTTTTATCAATCACCCGTAACATTTTCTTAACGAACCAGAACTATTTGCGTCAATATAAATTCCAAGAATCTGTTCGATACTAACGTCAATCGAACGAACCATAACAGTTTATTAACGACCCGTATATTTTTACCAGACACCCGTAACATTTTCTTAACGAACCAGAACTATTGGCGTCAACACGTATACGATTCTTAGAAATCGATAGATTCCAAGAATCTATTCGATACCGACGTCAATCGAACGAACCGTAACTTTTTATCAACGACCCGTATATATTACGATTACACGCTCGATCGACCGTAAAAACAATTAGTCACGCTCAATTTGTCGATTACACGCTCGATCGACCGTAAAAACAATTAGTCACGCTCAATTTGTTATCGCGTCACGGCCAATTTATTATCTGGTGACCTTTGGTCAAGGGTCACGTGACCTTAAACAATTAGTCACGCTCAATTTGTTATCGCGTCAAGGTCAATTAGTCACGGGCAATTTGTTATCTTGACCTTTGGGGGCAAGGGTCAGGTGACCTGGGGTCAAAAGGTCAGATTTGGCCCAGAACTCTTGTTTCTACACTACTGGTAACGTTTTTTGAATTCGGGTTAGCTTAGTCTCAATCCGCCATTTTGTTTTTTTACATAATTAACAAACGTTAAAATAACAACAATAGTAACTGCGCCCATCAGTAGTAGGCCTAGTTTATTTTCAGCAGAGATTATTTTATTTATTGAAAACGGTTGGCAAGTAAGTAGTTACAATTATTTGAAATTTACCATTGTTACTAATGATAATACAAATTCAATAAACCGAATTATGACTTAATAATTAATTGAGGTCGAAAAGGCCTACGGAAAACCAGGATCACACCAAAACAATGTCAAAAAACCACAATGTATTCGTCACAGGAATTACTTTCTTCCTGAATCCTGACCAAACAAAGGATCCAGAAAATGGTTTAGAATAAAAAATTTAATTCAACTAATTATCTACAACTTTCTCGGGAAAAGTTTTCATTTTGCCTAAAAATATAAATTTTTCTCGCTTTGAATATTTGTTATCATCACTTCTATTTTGTAGAATAACTTTGTACAAATTTTTATCAAATTATAACTTTTTATAAATTTTGTATTTAACAAAACCTTATTTATATTTGCCATAGTTTTCTCTAAAAGTTCAAATACTTTTTACTTTCTCCCCCTATACCATAGTATATGGAGAAAGAATTGTATTCGTCAAAATTTTCGAGTTTGAGTTTTTGGTGGAAATATCCGTTTTGGGTCCCCCTGAACCTAAAAAAGTGGTTTTCGGAGTGATGTCTGTGTGTGTCTGTATGTGTGTCTGTGTGGATGTTATAAGTCCTAGAGCCTAAACCAGGCTTCCGATTTTGATGAAATTTGGTTTGGAGGTACTAATCCACGGTATCTCCAGGCGTTTTTTCATTTTTGTGAATTTTTTATTTTTAAGGGTAATTTTCCCATAAAAACCCTTAAAATAACGGAAAAATCAACTTTTCTCAAAAACGGCTCTAACGATTTTGATTAAAATTTTATAGTTTATTAGGGACCTAAAGTACTATAAATTATAAAATTTTAATCAAAATCGTTCGAGCCGTTTTTGAGAAAAGTGGGTTTTTCCGTTATTTTATGGATATTTATGGGAAAACAACTTTAATACAAAATCACCTCTCCTACCCCACCCTACAAGTCACCGTGAATCTGTTTAATAATTTAAATATGTTTGTGAGAAAGTATGTGCCAGTTCCTGGTACCGTTTATTTTATGTAAATATTGTATGCAATTAAGTAAAATTATAAGAAATTGAGACGCAGTCAGTTACGGAGTCGTGACTTTCTGAGTTAAATGTAATTTGTGAATCTAGTTTTCGTGGAATCGGTTGTACCGCCAAGTTAGGTTCGGGGAGAAAGTAGAAGGGAGGACACGCCCACTAGGCCAGACACATTATTAGTCTGAGGGCTCTGTACTTACTATGAGACTAGGCAGTACTTCAAAGGATAGGTTGTGGTTGTTGTAAGCAGTGTCCTTTCATACTTAAGTTCTACGCCTAAAGTCTTTTTTCATCTGTAATTATATATAAAGAGTCGAAATTGTTTGTTTTAAGAACAAACCTTTCTAGAGTTACACAGGGCCAATTTTAACAATTTTGTTTGTTAGATAATTTTTTGTGAGTAGATTAACACAAAACTCCCAATTGTTAGGCATCGGCGTAAATAGCACCCCCGCATCGCCCGCAACGTGAGGGGCGCGGTAAGGCAAGGGGCACCGCAACCCAGGCACAAACGAATTCAAAAAATTGAATAAAATACATTATCATCGAAATAAATTTTACAATGAACAATATTTCATTAAGATATCTTAATAAAACTGTTCCATAAATGATGTAACCACGGATCATAAGTCTGAAACCGTAATCAATATGGTTGAACAATATGTTTACTAGCAGTTAACAATAATGCCTGCTAAACTTTAATAATTGTATTATTAAGTGAACTATATGCTGCCCCATCAAAAAAGTGTTTTTCAAAAAGATGTGTGCGTAGTGCCAATGAATACAGAATACTAATGAGAAAAATACTTATTGGTCATACATATAAAGACACCAAAAACTTTAATTAAAAACATACGCTTATGATTTAAAGGGAAAATTATCAAACGATGTAATTATTGTCTTTTTTTAAACTGATCTTAACCTCTAAAAAGGATTAGTCTCGGTGATCTTGCCTCTCCTTATCTTTCACAGGAAATCTAAAGAAATGTAAATCCGGATTTCTTACACTACTATTAGGACACTGCAAATAATGACACTTACTTAATTCCGCTGGACATAATCACTTAAAAACAAAATACTAATAATAACTTAATTTAATTGAATTACTTATTCTAAACTATATTAACAGGGAAACACATAGCTGGTGTCAAACGACGAGTAACTAGGAAACAGTTTAAGAAACAGTTGTTGACAGTCCGTTGTTGACAGGGGTAGTGAGTGAAAGTTGCAAATGTTTGTTTTGCGTGGAGGAAGTGAGAGAGAAATATTTTGTGAACAGTCCGGATCAAAAGGGTCTGGTACAGTCAAGCTTTGCTGCTAGCGCTCCTGTTGGTGAGTCGCCCAACTATTGTCTTCGAGTCGCTGAAAAGCGTAGACTTTTTCCCTATACCCCTGAGTTTCTTAAAGTATTCTGTATTCATTGGTAGTGCGTACCAACGTCATCAACGTGATGGACACAGACAAAGTATAAGCCTGCCTTCGTGTGGTACAAAAAAATACCGACAAGTATTTTCAAATGAAGAAAAGAACAGATTTTAACTAATTGTAATTATAACAAATTACAAGATTTTTGTAAATAATAAACAAGTTTGATGTTAAAGTTACAGTTTTTCTTTCCCTTTTATGGATGATAAATTAGTTAAACTTAAAGCTTGCATGTTGTTTTGAGTGTGATACTTCATAACATTTGTATTTTAATTACAATGCTACAAACAGACAGTTCGGTTATGTAAAGAATGCCCTTTATTTAAATAAATTTACTTTAATTTTAATTTGGAGTAAACATAATGTCTAATTACTACCAGGTATAAGTTCGTTGGGTTGGGATTGATTACGGGTGGAGAGGGGTCATCTAAAGCCAACAAGTTGCGACTTCGTTTATTATTATTTTTTTTTATATTTGGAGTCATTCTTGTACCTAACGGTGGGGGGGACGCCAATCAGTGTAACTACGTCACTGTTTTTAGGGAAACTCCTTCGAAAATTCCTTCAAATGTATCGTAGTAGTTTACAAACATTAGTGAATATGTTTGTTGACAATTGTTACACAGTTTAAATTGATCTGTGAGTGTAGGCTGAATTGAAAGTCAAGGTCATGTACGATGGATGCGTTTAGCTTTCAAGCAGACAGAGAGCGTGGATTGCTCGTATAAATTATGCACGTTAACAAAGTTTTTACAAGGTTGGTAGTTTTCTCTAATTTTGAGGAAGTATTGTTGAATGTTTACTTCTTTGTTTTACTAATGCTAATTTTTAAGTTTACTGCGATCTTGGTATTTATTGTATTTTACTAAGGGAGCGGTAGGATTACCTCCTCTATTCTAAGATTATATAATATTAAGACTGTTAAGTTTACTATGATATAACAGGAGCTATGACAAAGGTTATAAAACAGTACGACTTAGGCATAATCCTAGACAAAAAAGTAAATGTGTGCGGTCGTGGGACCCCCGCCCCGTCAGGAACGAAGTTCATCACGCCTTTTCTTCAATTCTGTTACCAGCTTTAACGGCAACATAATTTTACATACATACACACATAATTTTAATCTTTCAATTGCCGTTTATTATTAGTTTGTTTTTCATACAAATATTTACTGTTTCCATTCGTTTAATGTTATTATAATAAAGGTGTAGAACTAATTATAACATCAAAGCTAAGATGGTAAACACAGTTAAATGTCCATTCATTGTAAATACATTCAATAAACATAAAATGTTGGTTCGTCAGTCTAAGCCTAACATAAAATTATTGTGTGTATGTTTAATTTATTTTACCTGTCTTAACGGCAACATGCAATAAATAAGGTTAGGCCTGGACTTAAAATTTCTTTCTAGGCTTAACCTAAACTTATTGTATGTATGTTGCCGTTAAGGCAAGTAAAATAAATTAAATATACTCACAATAACTTTAGGTTAGGCCTAGACGAGTGTAGGAGTTTTGACTACGGGTATCAGGTAGAAAGGGTCCCCATCCGCGAATTCCTCATACTGCAGAGTTTTGCCTACGGTTATGGGGTGGGCGCGAGAGGGGGAGGGGAGAGAGAGAGATTCCTGTAGAGAAGAGAGACAAAGAGACTCTTCTAGCGATTATAAAAGAAAGAATTCTGCCAGGTACAAAAATTATCACTTTACAGGTACCGTATTATCACTTTATATAATTAGAATAAAAAAAAACTAGAGGACTTACCTAAACTTTTTAGTTACAGTATTTTGCCGATAACAGTATGATTATAATATTTGTATAATTATAATATTTCGTCGTATTATCACTTTATATAATTAGAATTTAAAAAAAACTAGAGGACTTACCTAAACTGTTTAGTCGCAGTATTTTGCCGATAACAGTATGATTATAATATTTATATAATTATAATATTTCGTCGTATTTTCACTTTATATAATTAGAATTAAAAAAAAACTAGAGGACTTACCTATACTGTTTAGTCACAGTATTTTGCCGATAACAGTATGATTATAATATTTGTATAATTATAATATTTCGTCGTATTATCACTTTATATAATTAGAATAAAAAAAAACTAGAGGACTTACCTAAACTGTTTAGTCACAGTATTTTGCCGATAACAGTATGATTATAATATTTGTATAATTATAATATTTCGTCGTATTATAATTACGAGAAAGGTGGATGCTCTTTAATAATCACTACAAGAAACGGTGTCTCTCTCCCTCCCTCACACTCTCTTTCTCCCGCCCCCACCGTAGGCAAATCTCCGCACCAAGAGGTTGCCGACGGCATCCCCCCCATCTACCTGACACCCGTAGGCGAAACTCCGGTTCCCGGCCTGGACTGATGAACCAACATTTTTATGTTTATTGAATGTATTTCAGCGCTTGACGATAATATCTGAACTAAGCCGGACGGAACTGATAGTCTCTTAATTTAAATTGATGAACCAAAACCCATGTTTCTTCAATGTATTTTTATTCATTGCCATAGCAACCAATTTGATAACGCTTTTTCGTTACGAGTATTTTCTATTTACCATTGCCATAGCAACCAATTAATAACACTTTTTTCGTTTCGCATTACATTTTCTATTTGTTAACTCCTACCCCAAAACGCGTTAAGGAACTCCTCGTTCCAAAACCTAACCTAAAGTTAGAAATGCAAATGATTTCAACGTAGGAAATCAGCTGTTAATTAAAAACAAATAATGTAAGCATACTTTAAATTGTTCATCAAACGACTTTTAATCCTTAAATACAAAAACAGAGTAAATATCAAATTAGAGAATACGTACCCTTCATATTGTTGTGCTTTCTGTGTTGATATAGGGTTGATATAGGCTGGGTTGAACAAAAAAATTATTAAACATAACTTAACTATTATCCTTCATCCGATTGTTTTTGCAGTTAAACATCCGATTGTGAATTAAAAGGTGTGCAAAAAAAGTCTTGACATTATTTTTTTTAAATGTACAGTTTTGGAGTAATTCAGGTTTTTAATTTTGAAACAGCCATTTTGAAACCCATTGTTGGATACAATCGCTTATTTTCCCTAAAATATATCATTGTTAGGTTAAACGTTATGCCTAGTTTAAACTCAATCGGTCAAACCGTTCTTTATGTATGAATTATTTTGTAAAAGAAGCAACATGGCGGATATCTAGAAAATGAAGCGATTTTGGAGAAAATGTTTTTCTTGATTTTATTTTTTATTTTGACCCATAGAACCATTTCCCGAAGTTCGGGACACCGTGCATAGCATGTCAGTAAAGTTTCATCTTTATCTGATGAGTAGTTTGCGAGTTAAGCGTAAACAAACATTCCATATTTATAATGTAGGGTGTGTCTAGATAAATCATATTTGATGTTGTTTAAGTTGATTTATTTTTTATAGTAACTAATTATTTCTCTTCATTTCAGGTATGTATGTTGGGACACTTCTAATAGTCTAGATCCATTTTAGCGGTGGGCTAAGATAATAGTGAGTATAAAAAAGAATTACCGTAACTATAATATTTGGAATGTACTCATTTATTTTACATGACGTACATTTCCATACTTTATAGGAGAAAATGTGTTTTTAAAGAGCAGTATTTAGGTGCGTTGCCATTGTCTATTTGTGATTTTGATGAACTAATATACAACTTTATAAAATGAAAACGTTAATAATTAGGTAAAAGCTTTTGGTAAAATACATATAAAGTCGCGTCTTTTAAAATTTATTATGAAGAAGTGCGGTGTTAAATATAATTAGGTTTAGATTTAATAAAAATGTAACTCTTTACTATGAAAACGTGCACAAAAAAGGGTTTTGTAATTGTTTTAGGTGTAACGTAATTAAAATCATTCGTGTATGAGTCCATTAAAGCTGGAATGTGAGTGATGTACTTTAACCTAACAATGACAACTCCTAAATATGGTGTTTAAAAAAACTAAAATGTATTGTTGAATACATATATCAAAGTGCAGAATACTTACAAAATGATAAAGTTTTAACAATGTTTTATGCGTCCTCCACCAGTAGCACTCATAGGCGTAACCAGGGGGGTTTTGGGGGTTATAACCCCCTCCCCCCAATGAAAAAATATTGTGGACTTTGTTTATATTAAAATACCTAACTTGTTTTCAACACCTAAGCAAATGTTAAGCTATAATAAATTATCAATATATTGCTGACATTATCTTTGGTTGAATTGGGCCCTGACACTTTATTTTATGTAGATGCAGTGTAGTGTATCAAAGTTTAGTGTTCTAAAGGCAGCACACGGCGTTTTCCGCCCCATATTATTTGCCGTCGCCGTCATATCAACATTGGCGCGAAGGAGAGTATTAGAGCATACACATTCGTCGGGAAACTAAACGATCTGTTTATTTGCCCACATGGAAGCTGTGCAGCCGCTCGCTGCCATTACAATCGATGGATTTTCCATCGGCTCCGCCGAAACAGTGGTGAATGTGACTAAATGCATACCAATTTTTCTTATTTTAGTATTTTTTTCGTAGAATACTATCCTTCAGCCGCGTGTGCAGTTCGTCAAATGACGAAACCGACATTCTTAAATAATTGTAAAATGTTTCTTCTAGTTCCTCAAATCAAATCAGGAAACAGTGTAGAAAGCACCAAAATCTTCTTTTTTTTTTCTTTATTGATTGGACGGACGAAAATAAGTATATTTTTTGCTTCCTTTTCAATCTGCGATGGAATAACAATAAAGCGAGAGTTGCTCTCTGTTCATATCAGTAAAACATTAAAATAAATAATATATTACATAACACAATTCGTGATTAATGAACTAGACACTTCAGTTTAATGAATCCCAATGAGGCTTTTAATAAGCGGGAATGGTAACTAATCCGCAGTCGGCAAAAAAAAAAAAAACGCCGTGTGTTCCAAGCATGAGGTTAGAGGCAGCGCACGGAAATATTTGGCGAGGGATGAGTTTTGGTTGCTATTCTAAATTATTCTAAAGTAGGCCTGAATCACAATTATAAGTGGAAAATTATTATACCTATATAGTTTTAAAGTAGGCCTACTTTTGGGAAGCCTAAAACGTGTTATTTTGTATCTTAATTTAACCCTGGACCCTAGAACCGGCAATGTTAACGAAAATGGATTTTTTGTCGTTTGTAAGCATTTTTTTCAAAAATTCGCCAAAAATAGTAAATGAACCATAATCCAAAAGTGTTCTACAGCTTTTTTGTAGAGAAAGGTTCAAAGAATGTATATATGCTAGTAAAAAAATATAGATGTAAAATTTACAAAGTTATTAGCTCAAGAAACAAAACATGTTCAGTTACGAAAGATAAAAGTTCAACTTTAGGTCTAGATAAAAAATAGTAAATTCTTTTTTAAATTTTTTCCATAAATGTAAAAAAGTTTCGTAATTTAGTTCTAAATAGAACTGTATAAAAATATTTATCAATTTCAAATTTCTTATTTTGAAAACACTAGTTTTTATGTTCCTACTACAAGACTGCTATCAAAACTATGCCAAGTTTGAAACGTAATTTAGGAATATATACTTTACCCAAAAATGAAATATTATTATAACAAAGTGTAGAGAATAAATCAAAGAATTGAACTGTATACTTGTAAATTATCTTTTCATAAAAGTGTTTGACTTAGAATTATTTGAATAACAAAAGCGGGTAGAAATATAGAAACATCCTACTCATGCTTGGTATACAACAGTCAGATATGAAGCTGCATGGAGAATTACAGTCTTGGTTTGAGAACGTCAAAACGCTCTCATTCCCACGATCATAGACAACAAACCTTTCGAGCAAAACATATTTGGTTCACAGGGAATGTTAGCTTGAAGCATTCTCTACACATACATATCAAAATATGTCTAAAAATATACTTCTATCACACAGATATCACGTGTAATTAGTAAAGCTGTTTATTGGTTGGAAAACTGACTAATTGCAAGGGTCTACAAAACGCCCCACAACTTTAGAACTATTTGTCCGATTTTTGATTGGTTGGCAGTTTTAGATAGGGGAAAGTGTGATGCATCCATCAGTATATAGATATAACTCAGAAAAAATACTGGGCGGGCTGTAGGGAGAGAAATAGAAACGGGAAATTAACGATAATTTCGGCGTATTTCATTCGCGTGACATTTGCTTTTAAAAACTCAAAACTAAAACGATGATTATGTATGTAAATATACGTTTTAGAAAGAAACTGTAAAGACACAAATTAAAGTTTGAAACATTGCCTTCCTAATGGTGTTAGCCTTTTTGAGATTTGATGATTTTTAGTTTGTCAAATATTCGATACAATCACGCGTTACAAATGTGTTGCCGTAGCCGGGAGTGATCGCACGAAACGTGCGATCTGCCAGTTCTAGGGTTAAAAATAATCCCCCCCCCCCTGGTTTTTGTAAATCCCCCATACCGTCGTTCTGGTTACGCCTATGGTAGCACACCGTTACAAAAGTTTGACCCAGTTAAAAGTTTTCGTTCCTGAAAATATATTCGTGGGACTGCCGACAGAACTGAAAACTGTAATGAATATACATCGCTGGTCATATGGGTTTAATCTGAAATTTGATTAATTTAACACTATTAAGTAAACTATTTTAACACATGAGGAAGCACAATGTCCATTTCGGAGGTATTACCAAGTAACAATTTTAACACAACTTACGAAATGAGGAAGCACAATGTCCATTCCGGAGGTATTACCAAGTAAACTATTTTAACACAACTTACAAAATGAGGAAGAACAATGCCATTCAGAGATATTACCAAGTAAACTATTTTAACACAACTTACGAAATGAGGAAGCACAATGTCCATTTCAGAGGTATTACCAAGTAGGCTAGTTTAACACAACTTACAAAATGAGGAAGCATTGGTCCATTTCATTGCTCCTTTCAGTTATAAAAAACTTTCGAAGTACATTGGTGTCTATTAATCTGTAGATTTAGTCAAACATTTTTTATCATGGCAGTGTTCTTTCTAGTTTTATGGTTAAAATAAAATTATATATATAATTATAAAGAATAAAAATAACGGTCTTGGAATGAACTGTTTATGGACATTTCCTTTTCGGGAAACCAATCTAGGGCAGTAACAACAGGACCAATAATTATTGTGTTTCACAACTTCTCGATTACTTGGACATTTCACTCAAGTCGGTCATTGACAGGAAATTGGATTTTATTACAGTAATTTGATGTTACGGCTCTAAACATTTCTACGAGGCAGTATGGGGGCGTCTTACGGTCTAAGGAAATGAGTTTATTGCAGTTTAGACCCGTTTAAAAGTGGGCGTTGGAAGGGGATTTTATTACGTAAGACTAATTTAGTTAGGTTGTTTTGAATTTTGCAATACTCAACAATCTGTAAATATATAAGAAGAAGCCCTGATTGACTGACTGATTGATTCATAATCAACGCACAGCAAAATCTATGATAGCTAGTTAAATTGCATTGTACCTTCACGCTACTATGCAATTGTAAACTATTGTAAACTGAGATAAGATTTTACAAAATATTGATTTTAACGGTTGAAAATGGTAAAAATACTGGGTTTCACGCCAAGCCCTGTAACAGAAAAAACAGCTCATTTGAATCAAATGCTGATACAGATGTGGCTTATACCAATGAATACTTAACATTATAAGAAGCGAAACCTTATGCACTAAAAGGTAACACTAGTTGGTAGTTTACCGAGAATTCACTGCGAGCGCCACCAGTCTTTTTGCGGGCTGCCGAGCGGCGAATATATCTGTCTCTCTCGCCAACACACACGAACAACTTTCTCTTTCATCCCCAACCGGCCCAACCCCAGTAGACAAATATCGTAGTGTCAAGAGTCTGTTGGATTTTGCCCCATAAGGCCTAAATAGGCCGACAGATATAATTTAAAATTATTGTTTAAAATAAAGCAAACTCAACATCCTCTCTTGATTCTCAGATTACTAGAATAGCAAATTGAGCTAATATAAAAGCCATATTTTTGTAAACTTTTATTGAAGTTAAACATTGTTTCTAAAAAAATACTCAAATCACCAATCTGAAAGCACAATTATTGATTTCTATAATTTCAATTATGACTAAAAATAAAACTAAATTACTATTACACAACTGCAAATTTAATGTCTATCTCAAACAAACTACAAAAATAAATTGCACATTTCAAATAAACTGCAATAGAACCCACTGTAATTCATAAAATGTTATTAAAATATGTTTATGAACATGATCGTTAAAATTCTTGTTAAAATACAAATTACATGTTAAGAATGCATATTTCAGTAGGCAAAACAAAGACATTCTATATTTACATTTAATTCAATTCCAAATAAATCAATGAGTAGGCCTACAACTTTAAAATATGTACATTTGGAAAGTTTATAAATCATTGGAAATAGAAAGTAAGAAAGGTAATTTATATTTTCAGCAAATTATATGAAAAATAAACAAATAATTTCGGCCTTCAAAATATTTACATTAGTAAAAGTTACTTCTCATTGCCAAAAGAAATGCAATCTATGTTTACAGCAAATTACGTACAAAACAAACAAATAATTGCAGCTTTAAAATATTTATATTACTAAAAGGTAAACAGTATTGTCAAAAGAAAGGCAGTCTATATTTACAGCAAATTCCATACAAAACAAGCAAATAATTACGGCTTTAAAAGATGTGCATTTATAAAAGTTAAATATCATTAACAAAATAAAGGTAATCTATATTTACAGCAAATTACATACAAAACAACAAATAATTACAGCTTTAAAATATATTAATTTAAACAGCTGCACATTAAAGATTACATGAAGGGAAAACTGGCTTTCAATATTCACAACTTGTTGTACACCAGTGAAAGTGACGGGGTATGGTGGGGTGGGTCAACGTTCCAAAGTCCAAGTTGGGGAGAAATGTACAGACCAAGTCTGGGAAAAAAGTACATTTCACCGCGTTGACAGTAGCGAAACCTATTGGCTTCTCGGTGAAGTAGGCTTTCTCGGTGAATCATAAGCGTCGCCCTCAAAAGCACTACAGTTTCTTACTTTTACTGTATGAAATAATTTTCTGAGTAAACCTCATAAAACATCACAACTCATTTTCTATACACCAAATATGATAATTTCGTACCTGCTTCAGTCCAAGTTAAAATTACGGTCTCTAAAACGCTACTTTTACCCCAAAACCTATTTCACAGAAACAATTTCGTATTTAATTATTATAATAAAACGATTAAATCCTTTCTTCCGCATAATAGTATCATAGGCCTATTAAAAAGTTAGTTTTTGTTGAATTTATGTTTTTCTTAGAACATAGCAATTAGAGTAGACAAATTTTAAAAATTCCTCATTTTACCAAAACAATAAAAATAACAGAAATATCAAATTTTCAAACCATTTTAGAATGTTTTCTTACTGAAAAATTTCTGAATTCCTATTAGGTAAAACAACTTCAAAATATTATCTATTGAAGAGCTACATAGAATTGATTGAATACATACAAAAAATCTTTAAATTGTATTATTTAAAACTCATACACCAGAATGTAGAAAACGTATTTTAAAATAATACCTTTTCATACAATTTTGAAATGTACACTATCTAAAAAAAGAAAAGAGAAATTCTATTAAAGATAATACCTTGAAATGTTGTGTATTAAAGATCCAAATCTCAGAATTTACCGAAAAATTTCAACATTTTATTTTTTTAAACTAATCCTCATATTACCAAAATAAGGAAGATATATTAACATTTAATAAACCATTTCGTAATGGAATGTGTTGGTGTTTATTGAAAAATAGTCACCAACTTTGATATTGGAAAATGACAGTAACTATTTTAACTTTTGTATGTAGGCCTATGAACTGAATCAGTGAAAATCATTTATAAATTGCTTTGAGGCGCTATTAAGGTATCTGCCATAAAATATGACGTAAAGTTCCAAGATGGAGACGAAGATGAAAATGCAATATATTGAATCAGTATAATGTTGAAACCATTATATACGTATTTTTTATGTACATAAAAGTTTCAACATATACTGAACCAATTTCTATTAGTTGAGTGATATCTACAATTTAATTGATACGTTTCCTTTAAAAATAAATACCAAATTAAAATAAAACTAGCTGAGCCGTGCGAATATAGGAGTAGGCCTACACTTACCTGATTTAACACGTTGATTTAATTAAGTTAATTACGTTTATTTATTTACGTTGGTTTATAAAATAACAGTTTATATATAGAATCTTAGAATGTAGCCTAAACAATCTAACTATCAGCTGTCAATATAAAATTCGAATATAATGGCGGCGCCTTTCATATGAAGTATAATATAAAAGTTTTTTAAATCAATTTTTGTAACAAAAAAATAAAATTGTTGTCCATTTTTTGTCAATAGCGGTTAATAAAAGCTTTAAAATGATGTTTGAATAATTAGTTTTTATGAAGAATTAAGGGAGATAACGCTTAGCGTCAAAAAATACATTTGAGAAATAATATATAAGGATGCTTCAAATAATTAATTTTAAGTTATTAAAACATTGGCCTCGCCTAACCACAGACTTCGTGATCACAATAAACCGCAAGGTTCTGTTACATCCTGTTAGGTTGGCTTTGATTATTGGCTTATCTATGCCAGAATGTTTGGCTGTAAGTCAGATGAAAGAATTTCTACTCAGATGTCTAACAATATACACAAATTCTGAGCGTTTGAGTCATATCCAACCGTACAGTATTGAAACGTTCAACAACTACTTCACAGGAACAAGTCGACTCCCTCTCCCCTCGTCCTTAGTTGTAAAACGATGGCACTGCAAATATTCCTTAAGAAGATAGAAACCTTACTTGTCACCAGACAATCTAACTGCAATTTCACTCAAAATAATGGGAATGTTTATAAACTTTTTATTGAAAATATGTATTAATCTATTTTCTCAGCACATTAGCAGGAGCGCTCCAAGCAAGCTGCTTTTAGAAGCGCCACCGCTAGAGAGAATTTTAAAAGAACGGCCTTATATCAGGGTTTCAGCATCTAGGGAACTTCCTAATGTTGCAAACTAGATACACTCACTGAAACATCATAAATTAGTTGCTAACATTATAGGAATCGGAGTCGCTGCAATGTGGCCTCTACGGCGGATCTTCCAAGATAGTGGCAGGCCCAGGCATACCGTCTTCAGGGATGTCGGGTCTCTTGCAGATCTGAAACAATTTAGAGGCGCATCTTTTAACAAAAACATCTAGAGTAGGGCTGCTAACCCCTACACACTCGCCCAGTGTGACATTTTAAGAGAGTGCGTAAACTACAACAGCCACTGCCGATGCCGCGACCACTAGAATAACATGTGAACTCGTTATTCCCGCGATCGTGTTCCATTAAGTTCAAAATGTTTGAACGTAAACATTATTTGTGTTTTATAAGTCCTCGACTAGAGAAGAATAAAGTCAGTGAAGAATATTATAACGAAAACAAAATGGCACCATTTAAAAAAATTCTATTTCGGGGGTTATTACATATTATTTCCAGAAGATTTTGAAAGATGATATGAATTGATTTCAGAATTTTTTTATGTCCTGTGTCTAATGGAGATGTGGTACTTGATATTTTAAAACCTACTTTGAATATGAAAAACGCAAAATGAGGCGTTCAGCAGTCGCCAACGCATTAGGCTTATTTATGCACGCGATTTGAGCAGCCAGACGACGGCTGCAAAAAGACAATTACAATGGAAACTGCGCCAAGGAGCCTTAGGTGCTATTTTAGTTGACATTGTTAATTTTTATAAATATTAAGAAACTAATTAAATTTTTTTAAATTTTTTCATTGCAGTAATATCAGTAATTGTACAATAATCAAACTGAAAATAGTTCCTTTGCTTTACCCAAAACTAAAAACCAAAAACTCAACCTTTCGATGATACAAGTCCCATGTCTTTATATAGCTGTCATACATATTTATTAGTGATTTCTATAGGAAAGATGAGCTATTGCAGTGACTCTTATAGTAAGACCTGAAGGTCGGGAGTGGTCAATGAGGAACTTTACATTGTAACGTAAGAACTTCTGGTATTTTCAAACAGGCAATATATTTCTAGCATTGCTTTGTTCTTTTTTAGCGTATTTCCATAGTAGTTATTGCAGTGACTCTAGTGGTGAGAGCTAAGGTCGGGAGTGGTCATTGAGCACCGATCACGGTCCGCAGAACATGTTTTGGGGTGTCATTAAAAACTTTATATATTTATGTATATACTAGTAGACCTGTCAATCCTTCGCTATTGCTTGATTTAATTTTAAGGGTGGTTATCCCATTTCGTCCCTTTCACTTAAGTAGCCTAATCGAATTGCAAATAATTTTTATATCAATTAAGATAATAATAAATCATTTTAGATTTATAGTTTGTAGGAATTTAGTGCAATTTATTTTTGTTGTATAGTGTTAGCTACCCCATTTAAATCTTTATGTTTGTAGTGACGATGTTTTCTAAAAATATCCTGGTACTAATATGTGAAAACTGTCAAATTTTAGTAAAGTTAGTTGAGTAGTTTTTGAGAACATAGAAAAAGTAACTGGTTATTATTTCATTTTAAGGGTAGTTACTCCTAGTAGAGTAGTTTCATTCCTTTGAGTTTAATTTATATTTATTGTATAGGGGTAGCAATCCCATTTCAACCCCTTAAAATTGTTAATCTAAAATATCCAAGGATCCACTCAAACGCACATACAAAATTTCATCAAAATTGGTCCAGACGTTTAGGAGTTCAGTGACATACACACGTACAGAAGAATTATATATATGTGTTCACACTCTAACGGCCGTATTTTATGTCCGAATAGGTCCAAATTTGGAACACAAGTTGGTTTCCTAAGACACACGGACGATGTCGTTAACCAAAAAAACCCAACAAAGCAAGTTTTTTGACCTGAATAGCAATGTTTTGAGATTTTTCGTACTAGAATGAAAATATTTTGGGGTTTATCTAAAAAAATAAATAAATATAGCAGAAAATTATGCATATTTTTTTATTTACACAACCTTATACTTCTGGTATCTCCAAAATCGATCAAAACGTAATATACCATAAAAGTAAGTTACCCAGTTCAAATCCACGTGGGTTCTGATCCGAGGCCGGCATCCTGAGAGCGAAGCGAAGCAGTTCATAATCCGACGGAGCAAGGTCGAAGTACAAACTTGCAAAGCGTATGCCATAATCCGCAAGTTTGAAATGCCAAATAGAAAATCGACTTTTTCCGCTGCGAGCGGAATAAAAAGCCGGGGCTAGAGGCTGAGGTGCAAACAAATTCTACTATAGTCTATACCACCTCAGGATGAGGCGGAAACAGTCGACTCACACAATAGACCCAAGTGTAAGGGTATTATTTCGGTCGACTATTTCCGCCTCAACCTTAGGTGGTATAGACTATAATATATTTCGTACAAGCAATAGCTATTTAGGTCATTTGTGAGTAGACCAATTTTCCAAATAGTTGGTTGGAACCCTAGAACATATAAACTTAATTTTGGAAATTCGCTCAACTCACGTCAGCTGTTTCAGCTGCGTGTTCGAATTATTTTATTTTTCCTGAAATATTCTCAGACATCCGAGTGGGCACAGCTCGCTCTGATTCTGAAATAGATCGCATCAGGCGTCGCACCTTAGCATTCAATAATGCAACATGTGCAGAGAGAAAAGCCGAAACTGATTCCAAAACATTGCAACATCCGCCGGAGTGAACGTCCGAAGTCTCTGGTCGGGCGCCAACACAGTTGACAAGACTTCCTAGCCTGCAATTTATAGAGTACGCATGCGCTGTCGGCTAAGTATCTCGGTTATTTTAATTATACTCGGTAAACTGTAACGGATGCGACATTTTTTACTTCTGCTCGAAATAACTCTCTTTTGTTAATGCGGTCCTTTACTTTCACTAATGGAAGGGGCGGGGAGGGTGTTTCGTCTACGTTGGTAATCAACAGTAATCAGGTTTAACAGTCAAACTTGTACGAAATATCAGGTCTAAAATCGTCAAAATATTAAGGGTCTGCAGTACATAGAAAAAGTGTCGAAGTTGACTCTACCGCTCCTTTCCTACGAGGCAGATTTGTGAACTACCAGAAGCCGTAGGATCAACCATCCGCGAGCCGCTTCACAAATAGTTCCAACGCACATCGCATACGTTACATTGTATCTTGTCTAAAAGTAAAATAAAAATACAGAGAACACATTTCTCACAAAAATACGTTTTTTGGTCAAACGCGTTTTAACGACAAAGTCGTCATCTTCAGTGACACATGAGCTACAACTAAATTATAACTGTTATAACAGTTATAATTCTTATAAGCTACAACTAAATTATAACTATTGTGCAGCAAGCGAAGTGACCAAGAATGTTCCCTAGTTATTAATTCCTTCAAAACGATACCCTACACTACATGACTGTCAAGTTTGGATCGTAGAAAAATTAATAGTAAACATATTTTGCTGCCAAATTATTGGATTGCGACTTTTATATTTTTTAAATGTGTATTGTGTTTATACGTTCGTGTATTTATTGTGTGAAGTTTTATGTTAATGGCAAGCGCGAAGCCTGACGATGTCTCTGTGCGGACGAAACGGCCGTCGCTAAGTACAGTAACATTCTAATATAAGGATTATATAAACTAGCTGATCCGTACGGCGTTGCCCGTGGTGGTTGGTATTTTCAGTCTTTTTAACGTAATTGTATTCTTTTTAAGAA
>JAGFPH010001661.1:91464-104102 GCA_018207615.1 Philaenus spumarius
AGCTGTCTTAAGAAATTAATTTCATTTAAATAAACAGCTGTCTTAAGAAACTAAATATTTCTATTTATAACCTATCACTCTGTTGTTTACATTTTTATTTTGTACACTGTTTGTTTTCATTTATTGAGTATTTAATGTTTATGGTACCTATACTAATATCATTTTAAAAAAAATGTTTTGTTTGTATGTAAATACAGCGTACAACTAGCAATTGATCAGAGATAATACCAAGATATAAGAGATAATATTATCTGGAACTAACCCACCCCACAACTATTTCTGTGGAGAGGAGTTCAGAGCCTACATCCCCTTCTTCGCACTTCACCACCGTTACCAATCCTTTTAATGTGAACACCTGTCACAATCCATGACCCAGGATGAATCCTCTACCACGTTCTACAAAATTAAATTTATATTCTGACACTGTCAATACGTCTGTTCGACTATCCACCAATCTTATAATGTAGGAAGATAAATTACATGGTATGTAATTAAAACTAGCAACCTTTTAACCGCTTTGCCATACAAGCTTTTAAAGATAGGAACGCTACTTTGGTCACAAATTAAAGTTATATTTTCCTAATTTATGGTTAGTCCTTATACACTTTGTTGAAAAGCATTGTCTTACGTTAAAAAACCGCAAATACTCTATGAAAACTTACAATTTAAGAAATGTTTTTGAATAATTTGCTCGAAATTTTAATGGCTGAAACTTAGACAGTATTTTATGTACATTTTTTATTTTCATAAATATAAACTCTTTCATGTAAAATACATGTAATTTGATTTGAATGAATGTAAGTAAATGTATCCTTGTCCCGACATCTTTAATTTTTCAATTAGGTACAATTTGTTTTTTTTTTTTACATTTTATATTATTTATTTCTTGGAAGTGTACCCAAAGTTCAAACGGCTGTATCTCAGAAGCTATTCGTGGTAGAAACCCCATTTTGGTAAAATATTAAAGATACATGTATCTACTTTAAAGGTAATCCTTACCAGTTTTGCTAAAACCCCTTCTTTCATAGTAAAAAAAAAACAAAACTGCTATGTAAAAACTAAATTTTTGAAAAATTTTCTCGAATTTTGAATGTCTGTAACTCAAAAAGTATTATCCTCAGGAAGATGATTTTCATTTTAAATTGTGGCAAATTTACTGTTCTTAAGAAAAGGTCTGAATGCTATTTTTTTCAAAGCGGTCCTTCATGCTAAAAATTTGAAAAAACCAGAACAAGATCAAAATTATTGGGTTTTTTCACCGCCGGTGGCGCGCGCGGAGCACGGCCGAGGTCGAAAATTTGGAATTTTAAATAGTGTCCCTATACGTACAACATACCAAAAAATCAGAACTACCCGACCTTTTGCATCTATATGCCCCCCTTTTAGGTTAAGGATTGACTGGGGTAATAGTAGAGCGTGACGGAAAAATCCGATTCACCGTCCGCAAAATTTTTTGGTCGCGGTGCTCCTATAGACGTTTTCACTTTAAAATCTCTATTGCCTGGTCTATACAGCTCAATGGCAGCTGGCTAAGTATACAAATAGGCCTAATTAATTTTTAAAAATTCCAGAAGTTATACCAATTCATTTAAACTTTCAGTTTATTTAAGAAGTGCAGATGAGATATGTTTTAATTACACCAACTTTCCAAATTCACCAACTAGCGAAGAAAGCTGCTCAGAAGAGATGGAATGCTAAGATTGGCAGATAAAAATGTAGGACAGAGCTGGCATTTCTAAGCGATTTCGCAAACAACCTGTCGCTCCCTTTATAATATGCTGTTACTGATGTCTTTAACTTATTGTTACGTGTTATTTGATTAAATGGTAAGCAATGACACCATTGACTTCTGTCTCCAAAATGTATTTAAAATAAAATTGTAAACTCCTTTGTAACCATTAGTTTTAGTCCATTTTAGGCTTATCTATACTAATATTATAAAGAGGTCAAATTCGTTTGTTTGTACGTAGGGGGGAATCTCTCGAACTAATGAACCGATTGAAAAAATAGTTTTACTAATAAAAAGCTACACTATCCCTGAGTAACATAGGCTATAATTCATTTTGATAAAAACATTTTTTATTTCAATATTTGTAAATTTATTGGGGGAAAAAGTCTTACATTAGGCCTAGACTGATGAACCAAAACATGTATTTACATTCATTACCATAGCAACAAATTGAATAAAATAACAGATAAAACAGCTGTTTGCTCTAACATTTCCGTTAGCAGCTGATTTCAAACTTTGAAGCAATTATTTGTATTTCTAACTTTTATGTTAGGTTTTTATTTAAGTATAGACCTGAGCCTACTTGGTTCTTTTAACTTTTATTATAACTGCTGTTATAAAATATACAAATAATTTGATTTGAACGTTTCATTATTTACCATCTTAGCTTTGGGGTTATTATTAATCCTACACCTTTATTATAAAGAAAACATGAGAATGTGTACAGAAGTTGCAACGGGGCTGGCGTGAGGAGCACGCAGGGGTTTCCCCTAGTGTATATATAAAAGAAGAATTCTTGACTGACTAAGTGATTTTTATAATCAACGTACAGCCAAAACTAGTCTTTTTTAGCTAGAATTTAAAAAATGTCAGGGTACCTTCATTCTACTGTACACCAAGAAAGGATTTTGCAAAATATTGATTTTAAGAGTTGAAAATGATCAAAATACAAGGGCTCACTCCCAGCCATATAACAGATAAAACAGCTGATTTGAATCAAAAGGTTAGCAACACAAATAATTAATTCTCGGTGTGGCCTATACTGAACCAACACGCGTTTGTTGAATGCATTTACATCCATTACCATAGCAACCAACTTGGACAATTTAGAATCAGCTAATTACTTTTCACAGACAACAACTTTTTTAGGTTAGGTTAAAAATTAAAGAAAAACAAATAAACGGTACCAGATAACTGCCACATACTTTCTCCCAGTTAAAACTTTATACCTTCCCAAGAGTAGCATATTAGGTGGTTATTTTCCTTTTTGGCCAAAAACCCCCAAAAATCAGTTATTATTATTGTTACCTAAACAAGAATTTTTAGAAAGATGCGGTTTTCTGCATATGGTAGGGTACATTAAGGGCTACAAATAAGCCAAATTTTATCTAAATCGTTAGAGCCGTTTTTGAGAAATTTAGATTTTTCTCGTTTTTTGGCTATTTTTGGGGGGTAAAACCCCTTAAAAATCAAAAATTTGAAAAAATCAAAAAAGTCTGGAGACATTCCAGAACTACACCTACATACCAAATTTCATCAAAATCGGACCGTTGGTATGGTCTCCATCTCTATACACATCCTAACATACACACGCACAGACATCACCAAAAAACATTTTTTTGGGTTCAGGGAGCACCAAAACAAATAATTTCACTAAAATCCATTAAAAAATTTTTTGGGGTTCTTGGAGCACCAAAACAGATAATTCCGCTAAAAATTCAAATTCGAAAATTTGGACGAAAACAATACGTTCTCCATATTCTACGTATAGGGGGGAGAAAGTAAAAACTAACGCAAATAAGTATAAGAAAAAGGCTTACTCTAATATAGTTCAAACCTTTTTTACAAATTATAAATAAAACAGCTGGTTTGGATCAAAACACAATTTTACTGTAGGTTAGGCCTATACCGAAAAAACACACTTTATTGAAAGCGTTTAGATTTATTACCATAGCAACCAAATTGGCAAATGTAGAATCAACTAATTATTCTTCACAACTAGCTGTTTTTTAGGTTAGGTAATAGCAAACACAAACAACGAAAGGCTTACTATAAAATAATTCAAACACTTATCAGTATTAAAATTATGACAACTTTATTATTTAGGCCTACTAGGCCTACTTGACCAGTTTAAAATACTGCTTTATCCTAACACATTTTGTCATATTTTAAAACTTCAAAATTGCCTTTCTTGAATATAAAAATAAAAATGTCTGTCCTAATCTATTCTCGTAAATATATCACAGTATACAATCTACACAGTAATAATCTGTTTGCATTTGCTTCGCCGCGGGGTAGCGGAGCCCTCTAGTATATTATATGTACATAGCTTGATGTATTTAACCAAGAGCTCTACAACATTACACAACTGAAGTAGCATAACCTCAAATGTGTGTATATTATTAATATTGCGTGTTATTATCAGCTGCGTTTGGATCAGCTGATCGATTACTACGTCCATTTTTTAAACCCGTTCATAACTTTCCATTACCATGCACCACGATATCAGCACTAGCTTAAATGAATGTCATTTATACTGGAGAAACACAAATCAGCTGTAACGAACGATGTATCACCTCAACACGGAGCAAAGCACTGCTTTCATGATCCAATGAATGCCACACTTGTTTATGACGTCATACTGTTCTTTATGCCAAGGTCAAAGCAAGGTGACTGACATCTGACTTGTGCACCTTGTCCCTTTAAACAAACAAGTTTTCAATTGCTACCGTGGAATTTACAGCCCAATTTGGTTACTGCTCAATGATCTGGTGTATTAATTGTCCATTAAATTAAATAGAGTAGTCAACATGATTATGTTTTGATTAGGAAAAGAAACTGGAAAGTCAATTTTAATGCATTTGTACATGGGCGCCCGTATGAAATTTTCTAAGGGGTGGCTTAGACCGGGGTATGGGGCTTACACGTTCACTGCTAAGGCAGCACATGTGAGCTTGACACTGAACACTATGAGAAGCGGCCGACGCACAGTGCATTTGCACGGCAACTCCCGTATTGGGGGTATTTTCAATACACAATGCATTGCGTGCTTGGCACGCCAACTCCCATGTTGGGAGTATTTTCAATACACAATGTATTACCTACGTGCTTCCCAAAAACGTAAAATACCATAAAAGTACCTGGTTCAAATATACTTTTGGGATTTTACCGAGGATCGGCTTCTGATTTGAAGCTAGTTTGAACACTGCGAGCGAAGCGAAGCGGTCCTTAATCCGACATCGTAAGGTCAAGTTGCAAACTAGCGGAACGAAACATCGCGTAAGCCGGAGGCTGAGGTACAAATTAATTCTACTAACATATTTTGTATACTGAGGCAACTATTCAGCGCCTTCGTGAGTATATCATTGAAATAAGCCATTAATTTGTTTCCTTGACAAAACTCGTCCATATCTAAATAATCTCTGTGTTCTGGCACAAGCGAGAAGGGGCATGATAAGGTCGTAGTCATCAAAACGTGATTTTGTTGATACATTTCGTTTTTATAGTAATGAAATGTTCAGTCTGAAGATGTCACCGGCAGATGACTGATTTGAAATATTAGTTTAAAGGTTATTGTCAATTCTAATGGTGAGACGCAAGGTCGGGAGAAGTGAATGAGCACTGATCATAGTCCTCAGAACCCGTTTTGGAGTGTCATTAAAAATTGTACATATATAGGTATAGAGAAGGGAAAAGATGTTAGAAGCGGAAAAAAGCTCGAGGCTAGACAATATTGGCAGCATTTGTTGCAGAAATACGTGCTATATTAGCTATTGGTAAGGGGACTGCTAGTTATGTATAATCTTGATGACAGAACTTTGAGTCCTGAATATTCAGAGTACAGTAACTGTCCCCAGAACAAGAGCGTACGCTAAAACTATCCTCTAATCAAGAGCCGTTATGTCTATATATATATATAAGCATCTTACACCCGACTTCGTACACACGTTGGTCTTCTAAGTGACTCGGACGAGTTCGTTAACCAAAAAATCCAACAACCGAAAGAACTTTTTTTACTGGAGATTTTTCGTACAAGAATGAAATTTGTTTGGTGTTCTGTCTAACAAAATAAATATAAGAGGATATTCTGCACATTTTGTTTTTATACGGACGCATAGCTCGTCTGGATCAAAACGTAACCGCGAAGGGTATTTCACCATGGGGGGGGGGAGCTTCTGATCCGAGGCCGATGGCCGGCATGCAAACTCACGAAGCGGAACCAAGCAGCTCCTGAGCGGGGGCTGGAGGCTGACAAATTCTACCAATATATTCAGCACCTTCGTGAGTAGATCCATTTCCCAAAGATTTGGAAAACCCTAAACCATATAAATTGAATTCCAGAAATTCACTCAACGGTTCAGCTGTGTGATCGTATTATTTATTATGACGAAACTTGAAAAGAAATTCGGACAACACAATAAATGACGAAGGCCGTAAAAGGAAACATTTAAATTGGAATCCTTAGTTTTGGAAATTGGGTTTCGTTATACATGTTTAAAGAATGAAGGCAAACGAATTCGAATAAAACTATTTCAGAAACTCAGTAATAATAATATTGATTGGTTTAGGCTACATAAGCCTGAACAATGTTAAATATACAACTAATTTCCTTATTAAAAAAATCGACGATAAATTAAAAAAGACGGATGAGAAATAAATCAAATAAATTAAGACATAACCCGGTGACGATAGATCGTCTCCGTGGCACTCAAAGGGTTAATAAGACTATTCACGTTTCAGTTTTGAAACCTGTCTGATGTAGTCCTGAAAAGGGCTATTTTCAGGGTAATGCGACATAATGTAGGACTTCCACAAGGAAGGTGCTGCTACCGGTCAACTCACTGATAAATGTAGTGGTTCCTGTAGAGGTAATCACTTTTCCAAGGGCAGGACGCGGACCAACCAGCTCACTCCCATGCTCCTCAAACGAACCCTCCTATCAGCACTGAGCAATTGAAAGACATCCTGAGAAATATACACTTTTGGACTCTGTCATCAGCGACGTATTATGGACATCGGATTATCGGAGTCAATGGCCCTGGACGTCCGTAACAAGAAGTAATTATCACCGTAATATTGCAAAGGAAATCGATAGAGAACGTCTAAAATGCATGGGTCATATGGATTTCCTTTCGTTTTGGAAAGGATGAACAAAACTAGGATCGTAATAAAAATGGATGATGAAAACCAGCCAGTAGGTGACGAAGAAGAAAATGACTACTCAGGATGATGTAGAAGGATGAAGTTTGGAAGACCTGGCCAGGTAAGTGTGAGGGACTAGAGAAAAAGAAAAGAGGCCAGAGTCCTAGAAGAATTGCAGAGCCACTGGGTATGTGCAGATCGGCACATTTTCAATAAGTAGTTCTAAAAAATTAACGAAATTTTAATTTGAATTACAAATTTTAATTTGGCTACAAATATTCTTATTAAAGAATATTAATTATCGTTTGCAGAATAATCATTATAAGTAGATGTGTTTAAACGTTTTCTCTACAGGTTTTTAAATTTCGTACAGTCGGGTTGTTACCACAAGTAATGCTCATTGAAACATACAAGATTTTCGTTTCTCGAAAACCGTAGAACAACTTTCCCACTTTCATCAAAGTAAAGCATTTGCTCGGCTAGAAAAAGGGCCTATAAAAGTAACGATGCGCGCAAAAGCATTGTTAGAACACCATTAGGACCGTCGGCACACTTGACCGCGCATGACCGCTAATGTCAGAGATTACGCGCGCTAAGTAGGACCTAAGGACGCTGTAATCGGAGATTAACATGAATAGATTTGCAATCAGAAGCTGGTTAGGGTAAACGGGAATTTAGGCCTGTTAGTGACCTCCGTGTAATGGCCGTTATGAGTTTGCCGGTTAACAAATTGTCTATTGATGCAGCTCTGGATTACGCTTTTATTGCTTTCTCGTGCCTAAGTACAGAGAACTGTGCCATAAAACTTGGCAAAACATCGGTTGCAGTTCTAAAAAAAGTTTTACCGGAATAAGTGATGCGAGTTTGAACAAGCTTCAGAGCAATTGCGGTTAATTTATTTAGAAACTAGAGTATCAGTTTCAATGAAACTGTACAATTAAATTCGCATATCAGTTAATTTACAAACCTGAATTGTTTTTACCGTCTAAATGGACAAGTTCGCGTCATTAAACGGTTTCCAATGTCCCTCCACTTGTACAAAGTACACTGCTTCAACAGAAGCTTTCCTGCATTACTTTGCCTTAAACTCTACTTCCAGAGTGAACCTTGGTAATCTTCAAGCTCTGGATCCTGCGTTTCCTCTCAAGTTTGTCGCTATTACTTTATCAAGTCCAGCAACCAATATCTTCGGGCATACCTCTTCTTTTAGCCTTATAAATCTTGTCTTGCAGCATGAGTAGAGTAGAGTGTAATAATTATAATCATTAGATAATTTATATTTCCTTTATAGAAATGCAAAGAATGCAGAAACTGGTGAAAAAGTTATCAGAACGGTTAATAACGGCACAAAAATAATGTTTTAGTTACGTTTGGTGTTTGAATAAAGAAATAAGTTGAAAATTATACCACCTGATACATTGTTAATGATTTATGTTTGTTAAATTGTATATAAACATCTGGAGCTAAAATAATCAAAATGACATCTGTTTGTAAAACATCTATAATGTATCTATTAACCTACACTTAGTGACTTCAAAGGTGGTATATAAAAGAAGTTCAAAGTTTATGTTTTGTGCGCATTTATCCTCATTTTTACAGACACAAGTTGGCGCATTCGATTCCTGACGTCAAAAAATCCCTATATGCAAATTTTCATCAAAATCGTTAGAGCCGTTAGCGAGATCCCCGAAATAAATGTATAGACAAATATAGAAGAATTATTGTTCGTTTAGCAAGATAAGATTAAAGAGGCATGGTTTACTATTTGCAAATAATAAAATTTAACTCAAAGTGCAATTTTTTTTTACATAGGAATGTTAAAAAGCTGTTGCAATTTTTGGTGTCTTATACAAAAATAAATATATGAGATTATTCTGCTCATTTTGTTTTTTTTACAAGACCTTATAGCCCGTTTGGTCCCCCAAAATCGATCAAAACGTAAAATACCACGAAAGTGCCAGGTTCAAAGCCGCGTGGGGGATTTTATCCAAGGCAGACGCACGGGATGCAAATTAAGCGAGTTTGTCAGTTACAATCAATTCGAAGCAGTCTATAACCCGAGGCCGCAACGTCGAGGTTCAAACTCCCAAAGTTTTTCCGCTGCAAGCAGCACTTGAGCCGGGGATAGAGGCTGAGGTGCAAACACATTCTACTGATATATTTCGTACACAGAGACAGCTATTCAACGCCTTCACCCAATTTCTCCAAAAGTGGTTGAAGCCCTAAAACGAATAAACTTTATTTTGGAAATTAGCTCAAATTACGTCAGCGGTTCAGCTGCGTGATCGAATTGTATTTAACAGTTTAATTTGTAGCCAGAAACGTACAGCCCTCCTTCTTTGGGTTATACCAATAATTGTTGATTTATGTTTTAAACACTTTTTTGTTCTGGATTTCACGTTTGTCACATCTAAGTTTTATTTGAAGGATATTGGGTTCGAATCTCGGAGGAGGAAGCTAAAATATTTTCCTTTGAAGGTGCATTTAAAAAGCTTGTAAGTTTAAATTCTAACTTAGTTCGCTTACACCAAATTAAGTCATTCTTTAATTTCAGATTACTGTATATTAAGACATCTCATTTAAATTTCGTTATTTATGCACTAGGCTATTATTTTTTCTCCAACAAAAATCGTCATGCTCAACATTTTTCGAATGTGTAGTTATAATAATAAGTTTTATATATCTCTATATCCCGGTATAAATGAATTGGGTTCTTTGTCCTCGATAGACTCAAAAACTATTCCACCGATTAAACAAAAACTTCACAGATTATCCATATTAATACCAAGAGTGTTTAGACATTACAATTACTACAGTCTAAGTGGTTGGAATGGTGTTGCTACCCCTATACAATAAATATAAATTTAACTAACTTTCTACTAACTATAAAGCTAAAATTATGTATAAGTGATATAACAAATAAACGGTACAAGGAACTTTCACATATTTTCTCACAAAAATATTTAAATTATTAAACAGATTCACTGTGACTTCATAATTGTAGGAGGGGTAGGAAAGGTTATATTAAAGTAGGAGATTAAATAAGATTATTATTATCCAGAGAGAAAACTATTCGATCGATTTCGAAAAAATTTGCACCAAACACGTCAGCTAGGCCTGTATAGATGCACGAAAAAAGGTTTTGAAAAAAAAACCCTTTCGGCCAAAAAAAACCCCAAAAATCAGTTATTATTATTAGCTAAACCAGAATTTTGAGAAAGATGCGTTTTTTCATATAGTAGGGTACATTAAGGGCTACAAATAAGCCAAATTTTATCAAAATCGTTAGAGCCGTTTTTTTATAAATAAATAATAACTGATTTTTTGGGGGGGTTTTGGTCTAAAAGGTGGTTGTTTTTCAAAATTTTTTAAAACATTTTTTCGTGCATCCATACAGGCTTAATTGACATGTTTGGTGCAAATTTGTTCGAAATCGATAGAATAGTTTCTCTCTAGCTTTGTGGGCTACACATACAGACATACATACAGATATTTTGTAAAAACCACTTTTTTTAACTCAGGGGGTCCCAAAACGGACATTTTCACAAAAATCTTAACATCGATTTTTTTTGCTACCAGTATACTTTCTCTATACTATAGTATAGTGAGAAAGTAAAATTCAGTTGCAATTCGATTACTTATTAAGTCAAAGGGATGAAATGGAATAACTACCCTTAAAATTAAATAATAATCTATACACTTACTTTTTCTATATAATCAAAAACTACTTAACTAATTTCACAATTTACACATACCAGACTAGTTTAGGGATTGTGGTCACAACAATAAAAAATATTAAAATGGGGTAGGTACCTCTCTATACAATAAAAATAAATTACACTAACTTCGTACAAGTTGAAAACCTAAAATTAATTGTGTGATATTATTCTTAAATGAAAAAAACCATTTGCAATTTGATTACTTAAGTCAAAGTAATGAAACGGGATAGCTACCCACAAAATTAAATAATAATCAAAATGGGATAGCTTACCCATATAAAATAAATTGCATTAACATAATACACTCATATATTTAATACGCTCTCGACCATCGTCTACCCTGATCAAAAGAATCTCGTTTTAACCACAAGTCACTTCAAAATATTTTTTTCAATACACTCAGTAAATTGTATTTGTTAATTTAATCTAATCATATATTTGTAAACTAAAATCAAGCAATAGCGAAGCATTGCCGGACTAGCATGTCAGTCGTGTGAATAGTCAACAGTTATTAAGGTTCACCATCAACATACATTGTCTGTAATCCTTTATCTACAATATATCGTAATTTTACTTTTTTTAAACATGTGTTTACACAATAAATATAATCTTGTTTTTGTTTATATTTGTATGTATTTGTTTTTTGTGCTCTTAAAACAATTAAGTGTTTCATGCAGTCTGAAGGTTATCAAACTATAAATAACGGCCCGTCAACACTGCATTAGCAGCTTCCTTTGTATAAATCTAATCTTGATGATATATAGTCAATGTCAATCAGAAGACAACTGCATGCATGTCAGTTAATGTTTGATCTCGATCGAAAGAATTCGATATTTATACTGTATTTAAATTTAAATTTCAACATCTTAGCCCACGGATTGGACAATTTTTATCAATAAATTAGATAGGTACAATACCTGCTTTTTTGACTTATCCAATCCTTAAATCACTATGTGATTACCGCGGTTTCGGGTAACCTATGTACCCATCTTCAGATCACAGAAATAAATAAGTCCCTTCATGAGGTCGTCAAAACATTAAAGTTAATACACAAAACAAAAATTACAAAACACGTCATAAAACACATTAAAACACTTTCTCAAAAAACACATTAAAAACATCGATTAGGCCTACTCACGCTAACGGTCACGGTAAAACTTTAATACATAAATAAAGATTTTAAGGGCGAACGCACACGGCGCGACTGTTTTTGGGACGATGGTTGAAAACCAGAACGAGACTTCTGTCCGCACACGAACAAGACTGATAATGGATCAGTTGGTGTCTATTCGATCAGTGCAGTTGGTTTCCTGTTTTTACTGTGTCAAATTCAGATTGAGATGAAGAAGACATATTTCATTATTATCAATACCGCAGGCTACGCAGGGTTTTCAAAGCCTGCGCAATGGACGACTGGATGACCCACGAGGATTTTGACATCTTCACCGTCTCCGTTGAATAATAAAATACAATAATAATTAATAATAAAAATACTGACTTTTTCGAAACTGACTCACTTGGGCAGCCTCCTCTTGCCATGCTTTCTCCGTCACATCTTTCCTTGAATTCCAGGGAAGTTTATAATTATAAAGTTCTTCGTGCTTCTCCACTTCTCCGGCGAATTTGTTAAGGGCTTGGTCACTCGTGTTGATACAACACAGGAAAACTTGGAAAACGATCGCGTACAACCGATTTGAAACTAATTGTCATTCCGATCGCCTCGTGTGCGGATCTCCGTAGCTATACACTGCCAAAGTCACTAAACAGTTGCGAGCTCAACTTGTTTCCAACCTTCGTCATAGAACACCGTGTGCGGTCGACCTAATAAAGACAACATTTTATTATACTAAAACCTGGTTTTACGTTCTCCCCCTATACCATAGTATACGGAGAAAGTATTGTATTTGTCAAAATTTTCGAGTTTGAGTTTTTGGTGAAAATATACGTTTTGGGTCCCCCTGAACCTAAAAAATTGGTTTTCGGAGTGATGTCTGTGTGGGGGCGTTGGTTCACTAATACTTGTCGGGTTACACTCCTGCTTATGAGCG
>JAGFPH010001661.1:113131-126039 GCA_018207615.1 Philaenus spumarius
ACCAACAACTACAAAGCATGGCAAAACAAAAAATATTGTTTCTAATGTAAGCTTTGGAATAAGAGTAGGCGTAGGCCTAACAAAAAACTGGTATTTATGAATTAAAATCGTAAAACTTACCACATTCAACTTATACAGGATTGTATATTAGCTCAATGGGAACATTTTGGTGAAGTTTTATGTTAATTGATTGACGAGAAGCAATAAAATCGACAATAATTACTTTTCTTTTTTTTAACATTTCAAAAGGAAGGAAAAGTCATTGATTGTACATAGACCGAAGAGAAAATGCTTGCTAAATACTTTTAGACTTAAAACTAATATATTATTCTTGTTAATAGAAGTGTTACAAATCCGCATATTTATGTAATTATGCAATAGAATACTTAAATATGATTATGTATAAAATTGAAAATTAAATATTTTAATATTATACGATTTGTAAATGAGTGAACAAATTATAGAGCTTAAAATTGCTACCACTACTAGTAGATCATTGTGGTCTAGTGGATAGAACGTATGGCTGTCAACCAAATCTTTCTTGGTTCGATCCTGCAGCGTGTCGTAGATTTTTTTTCTAGTTTTTCGACTATTTTCAAAATAATATTTACGTTTTGGTGAAAACAATTTAATATTACGTTTACAAACAGTAGCATGGAGGTAAGATACACATTTAAGGCACATAACTTTAAATTCAATAAAGTTTTATACAATTTAGGTAAATAAAGAAGATACATGCTTTGAGCACATCGTTTTTACAATTTCATTACTTTACAAAAAGTAGCATGGAGGTAAGATACACATTTAAGGCACATAACTTTAAATTCAATAGAGTTTTATACAATTTAGGTAAATAAAGTAGACAAATGCTTTGAGCACATCGTTTTTGCAATATTACAAATTTTACTAAAAAAATAAACGTTAATACCACTTTATTCAGAGTTGTAAACTATAAGTTAGAAATAAAAACAAGTTTAAATATAACGTAGCCTAATTTCTTTTAATCACATCATAGCCTAACCAAAACTACGTTTACTGAACTATTCCAATTTGCAATACCAAAAAACTACAAAGCACGGCACAAAAAAATCTATATTTCTGACTTTACCACACTTTTTACTAAACAGGAATGAACTAATCGTATTTTTTCCATAGGAATCTTTAATTGTAAAAAAATAATAGCTACTACTGTAATTAAATATTAGAGGAAATATTTACAACGAATATAGAAAAGAAATTAAAATATTTCGCTTGTTGCAAAAAAAAAACAAACATTACTAAAATCGAGCCTACTAAACTTAAAAATTAGAATAATTCTAAACCTAGAAATGTAATGAACTAAAATTTTCTTTCAATAGAGATTTGAAACTTACATCAACCTAACAACAGGACAATAATATTTATTTGTTTAAGTAGAATATAAGAACATTTATAATGATTTCAAATGTGCAAGTAATCAAATTATAGTTGAAATCAATATATTGTATTGGTAATTCAAAGGACAGGCCTAGTTATTTATCGGCAAGTGAAAAGCAAACCGACCAAGGGACTGGAGTAATAGGAATACAGTAGTATCAGGATTGAAAGCACGATCTGGCATCGTCGCCCTCAATCAAGGCCAATGCGCGCGCAGCATATAGGGTGTGTTTATTGTACTTCCGTAGTAATGATGATTGGTGGGACAAGATGACACACTTCCGACTCTTCAATATTTGAGGGGAAGACCCGATAAACAAAAATGTTCATTTAAAAAAAATTGGCGGTGTGTAAATGGATTTTGATAAATTATTTATAGAAAGCTATCATAAAACCATAAGAAATAACTATCAACCCGAAAACCCGACAATTGTGTTTTATGCCGGTTACCCGACAATTATATGTGGGCGGGTATGGGTGTGTGTCTGTGTGTGGGTGTGTGGATGTTATCAGACCTAGAGCCTAAACCAGTCGTCCGATTTTGATGAAATTTAGTATGGAGGTACAAGGTATCTAACCAAGGTATCTCCAGGCGTTTTTTTTCATTTTTTATTTTTAAGGGTAATTTTCCCATAAAAACCCTTAAAATAACGGAAAAGTCAACTTTTCTCAAAAACGGCTCTAACGATTTTGATTAAAATTTTATAGTTTATTAGGGACCTAAAATACTATAAACTATAAGACGTTTGAGCCGTTTTTGAGAAAAGTTGGTTTTTCGTTATTTTATGGATTTTTATGGGAAAATTACTCTTAAAAGTTCCTATAATGAGGGAGAAAGTATGTGTCAGTTTCCTGATACCGTTTATTACATTTATCATCATTTACCAAACCCCTTTTCTTTTTTATAAATCACAGTGGTCCGTAGCCTTGTTGTTGACTATTAATCGGAAGAGAATGCACAGAGATTTAGTTTATGTTTCACTTTTAACTGAAAAGTAGTTTTTCGGTTAAAGTTTTTGATAAAAAAAATACAATACTTGCCCTTTACCCTCTATGTCACAAAATCTTATTTTAAAATATTAATGGTAATTTTTCTTTTCAGGTATGTATCTTGCGAGTCCTTCAATATAGTGAGTATATATCACAATAATTAAAACCACAGTATACTTATAACGAGTATATACAAATATTTTAAAATATTTAACCTTAACTTGTACAAGTAATTTTTTTATTTGATTGCCATTGAAACCAGTTAGTTGTACACAAATACAGAATACACCATCAATAACTCGACCCAATTTTAGCTTAGGCCTAACCTGGACCAAAGTCAGTGAATAGTATATTTTATCACTAGTACCTAACAGTACTAATTGGATGTAAATAAGCGGTACCAGGAACTGGCACATACTTTCTCACAAACATATTTAATTTACTAAACACATTCACTGTGACTTCATAATTGTAGGTGCGGTAGGAGAGGCGATTTTAAACTAGGAGATTAACTAATAAATATTTATTTATTATTATTATATAGAGAGAAAACTATTCAATCGATTTCGAACAAATTTGCACCAAACATGTCAATTAGGCCTGTATAGATGGACGAAAAAATGTTTTGGACAAATTTGAAAAACAACCTCCTTTATGGCCAAAAAACCCCCAAAATCAGTTATTATTATTATTAGCTAGACGAGAATTTTTAGAAAGATACGGTTTTCTGCATATGGTAGGGTACATTAAGGGCTACAAATAAGCCAAATTTTAACAAAATCGTTAGAGCCGTTTTTTTATAAAAAAAATTATAACTGATTATTTGGGGTTTTTTTTGCCAAAAAGGGGATTTTTTCAAATGTTTTCAAAACCCTTTTTCGTGCATCTATATAGGCCTAATTCACATGTTTGGTGCAAATTTGTTCGAAATCGATCGAATAGTTTTCGCTCTAGCTTTGTATACAGACAGACATTTTGTAAAAACCACTTTTTTGGACTCAGGGGGTCCGAAAACGGATATTTCCACAAAAATCTCAACATCGATTTTTTTTGCGATCACTATACTTTCTCTATACTATAGTATAGTGAGAAAATAAAAAGTGATCGAGCCCCAAAAAAGCATTTTAAGAACAAGTTATGAACGATAATTGTGAGGGGGAAAGCAAAAAGGGACCTCATCGCGGCAAACTAAAAATTTCAGTACAAGCAGTTTCATCGAATGAGGTCAAAAAATATCGATTTTCGACTGTTTGCGGTTTAATATGCTTCATTTGGTCCTTTACCAGTTGTAATCGATTACAAAACTGTTGTAAACGGATAAAACACAAAAAAAAATTAACATAGCTTGGGAAAAGGGACCTCTTCGCGCTTATGGGAAAATAACATGGGCCGCGAACAGGTCCCTTTTCTCAAACACATGAGATAGCAAGGCAATACTTTAAAAACTACTCTCTGATGAATTCTAGCAGCGACGAAGTGAACTATTACGAGTTTATTGTAAAATGAGAACGTTTTCTGGTTATAAAAATCCCTGTCCCGACTTCAGTTGCAGGTTTAAACCTTTTCTTTGCAGGTTTTAAAACCACCTACTCTTAGTAGTTGTACTAACACACTTAAACTATGCATTTAAAGCTAAGATTTTTGTAAAATTAACTATTGATAACTATTATTAATTATTACATTAATTAATTTTTTATAAGTTAATGTACTGTCCAAACAATAACCGTATTTTCATGAAACCCAAAACATCGATGAAGCTGGCAGCAGTAACTCTGACGACCCTTAACCTGTCCCAGGACCTTCGACGAAGCGTTGAAAAAGTTCCACTTAAATAATGAAGATGGATGTTCATGAGAGACTTTCTTATATCATTTTTTAGAGGACTTTTTAAGCTAATTTGTATACAAATTTCATTTCTTAAATGTTATAAATAAAGTTTTTGTGTTACTTTGAATATTTCAATTGCGTTTTTCTCAAAATGCCCATTTTCACTGTATAAAATTAAAAAATCCGTAACTTAAACAAAAAAAATCATAGAGATATGATTTTTGCACTAAATTGTTTGTTATTCAAAGCTTAATTCAATATTATCAAAAACTAAAAACCGGAAATTGCCGCGATGAGGTCCCTTTTTACTTTCCGCCTCACAATTTTTATCTTATCTTATAGATCGGGCGCTACAAGGAATTGAGTATGCAAAATGTAAGGACCGCATTTTATCAACGAATATTAGCTTAAACTAGCTCAAAGATATTAATAATCGATATCATGCCAATTATTACTCCAGGGGCTATGGAGTGATTTTAGACATAATTTATAGATTTCTCTTATGATGAAAGTGATGATAGGTTGATAAATAAACAACAATTGTAATTTAAAAACATTTATTATTAATACAAAAAAAAAACGGTACAATTATGTGATTTCATAATTGTATTAAAGTAGGAGAGGGGATACATTAAAGTAGGAGAGTAACTAATAAATATTATTGTTATTAGCTAAACGATAATTTTTAGAAAGATTTTGCTTTTTGCATATGGTAGGGTATGTTATGGGCTACAAATAAGCCAAATTTTATCAAAATCGTTTGAGCCGTTTTTTTTATTAAAAAATAATAACTGATTTTTTGGCCAAAACGGGGGGGTTTTCAAAACTTTTCAAAACCTTTTTTCGTGCATCTATACAGGCCTAATTGACACGTTTGGTGCAAATTTGTTCGAAATCGATCGAATAGTTTTCTCTCTAACTTTGTAAACATACAGACAGACAGACATTTTGTAAAATCCACTTTTTTTGGGCTCAGGGGGGTCCAAAACGGATATTTCCACACAAATCTCAACATCGATTTTTTTTGCGATCCCTATACTTTCTCTATACTATAATATAGTAGCTTCATGGGAAGAGTGGGTGGAAAGGTCCCTTTTTCGGGGTTTTCGCTTATATCTCGAAAACGGTGAGTCGTACAGAAAATTTGTTCCATTAATAATTAAAGCTGAAAATATTTCCTTCAATAATGTTTCTGGTAATGTTTATCGTATTTGTTATAGTTTTCGAGATGTTAGCTGTCAAACATTGACAATTTCCGAAAAATTAATTTTCACCTCACGTTTTTCGTCAATTTTGACCTTAAAGAAAATCCGACTGAAAGGAAGTTGTAAAAAATTTTATTTCCTTCAAAAGTATATATAATTTTACTAATTTTTATCTTCAACAGGTCAAAAGTTACAATTTGAAATCGTTTACTAAATTTCGTGATTTTCTGTACAAAACTGTAGCCTACTTTCGTTATTTTCTTTATAGCTAACCTATACGAGCTAGTATATTGTTACTGCACTAGAATCACACGAACATTCATTAAATTACATTATTAATTTTTGTACAGATTTAAAACGCTATTGAACCGACAGTTCTGCGTCGTAAGGACCAATCACTCTTGGGTTTATATCATTTCTCTGTTTTTAAAACAACTGCTTCGTGCGATCCCATTAGTATAGCGAAGGTTATTAGAGGTTATCAACCGTAAAGTATGTGGCTATCAACACTGAATTGGGAGTGTCTAATCTTAAAGAGTAGTGATTTGGATAAATAACTTAGATTTATCCATTCGTAATTCGCAATTCTGGTTTTAAACTGCGAAAAATTATGTTCTTATGTTTATCAACATTTGTTTGAATCTATTTCACTTGCAGACTAAATGGATTAATATATTTCGATAAAATTATTACGAATAGTTAGATTTGTCTTGGTTCTCTGGATATTATAGGATACACGAAATACGAAAAATAAAATTTGGCTTAAACAATTAATTAGTAAAACAAGTTTCAAATATAGTAATTAAAAAGAAGAAGGAAATCAGCATCAACATCAATGTGTTTAACAAATATATACACAACTAGAGGAAACCCCTGCGTGTTCCGCACGCCAACCCCGTAATTATGTTATGTTATGTTTTTTGTATAATGGAGGTGTAGAATTAATAATAACCCCAAAGCTAAGATGGTAAATAAAGTTAAATGTCCAAATCAAATTAATTCCCATATTTTATAAAAGCAGTTATAATAAAGGTTGGGTCTGCTTTAGAACCGGCCATCTTGAACTTTCATCCCCTAAGAGCAATGTTAAATTTTAAACAATTTAGTTCGTTCATTTGTTAACATAAAATTGTTTGCAAGGTCTTATTTTAACCATAGCCACAATACGCATCCGTTTTGCGTTTCGCATTTTTTTAAATCCCGTTCATTTTGTCACGCAATTGACATCTTTTAAGTACCAAGTTTGAACTTTTTTCCTTACACATTAAAAAAAATGTATAATTAAAAGTGAGTCGTAAAACGGATCCAAAATTTTATAAAAAATATTCAGATTTTTTTCAGCATTCAATTACAAAAGAAGGATTTATAAAATGGTTTTAAATGAGGCAATGTCAAAGCGCTCAACTGCAAGAAATTGTACTGTTTAGATACGGTTATAGGGTGAAAAGCTGAAGTCAACGGTCGCTTTCTCTTTCACTGCAGCAGACCCTTAAAGAACCAGCAAGGCTCAGGTCTAATAATAAAAATGTAACCTAAAAGTTAGAAGTACAAATAATATTGCTTTAAAGTTTGAAATCAGCTGTTAATGGAAATATTAAAGCAAACAGCTGATTACTGTATCAACAATAAGCATATTTATTTATTATTTAGTATGGCGCTCCCATTGCCGTAAAATATTTAGTATATTTTTTGTGGTTTTTATGTTCAATAGATGCTGCTGTTTTACAAAAGCATGTAAAAACTAGCTTGTATTCGAATGTTATGTTGTGTTAAAATTTGAAAGTAATCTGTGAAGAATTTTTGGAGATTTAAGATTTTGAACGAACGTTTACAAAAAATTTACAAGAGACAAAATATTTTCCTTTTTTAACTTTTTATAAATTTAAATTTTGTTAGTTATTTTTGTAGCGGGCTATGCAGATTCAGATTCTACGTGCAAAAATAAGTCGAAAATTTGTTAAATTTACAAAAAATGATGGTTTTAGGCTAATTTTGGTTGTTGTAGAAATTATGTTTTTTGTCGATAACTCGTTTTCAAGATATTCCACGTTAAAAATTTGTAACGGCCGCCATTTTGAAAATTATAAAAATAAATTCTTTGTGTTTGGTACACTTGTTAATAGTAACATATAAAATGCTTATTCCAAATTTGAACTCGACATCTTATCTATTTCCAGATTTACAATGAGTTTTTGTAGAAAAACAAAATGGCGGATATCTGGAAAACGAAGCGTTTTCGGACCTATGTTTATATGAACTTTTTTCTTCCTTTTTGTATGAGGAATCATATCCCAAAGTCCTGAAAGGGTTTTTATATACACCCTGTAGATCTACATTAAATGATTAGTAGTTAATTTTAAAAAACCCACACGAAGTTGAATGCAGGACAAACGAACTAAAAATGGGCAAAAAATAGACTGTGGTACCTTACAATAGTCGGATGCAACTATATCTTTTTCAACGAAACGATACCTTACGTAACCCAGTTACCTCCATACATTCTTGAATTTTAGTATTTACACTGTTAGGCTAGAAAACGGGGCGAAATTTGAAAGCCCTTATCATTGTCCTGGGCTTTATTTTAGGGGGAGCAATAAGGGGGCACAAAAGGGGTTTCGTACATATTTACAAATTAGTGGCAGCCTAATTGGTTTTAAATTGATGTCAGAAATTAATATTCTTCCAAATATTTTTTTCAAAACTAAACTTTGTGCAAAATTGAATGTACTTGTTATAGAGCTAGTTCAAGTCGATGTAATTAAAATTGTTGTGCCAAAACCGATGTGTTTAAAATGTACCATGCCTTAGTGGAGTCCAGAATTCAGTATGGTATTGAATGTTGGGGAGGCATTTACTTTCAAAATATTAGGCCAATAGTTATACAACAGAAACACCTCATAAGGTGCATATTAAAAGTCCCTAGAAATTCACATTCTTTGCCTTGTTTAGGCAGTTAAAACTTCTGCCTTTGAGACATTTATATATTTTCAAAGTATTAAAATTATTTTATCTTAGAAGTGGGCAGAATTTATCCGATGAGAATGTATACCGACAAAGACTGCGGTCTAAATACAATAGAGATTTGCCTCGTCCGTTCAAAGAAGCTTTTGTGAAATTCTATTTGCATTCTGCACCTAATATTTTTAATAGGATTCCCATATTTTTGAAGGACATAAAATCTAAGACAAAATTTATAATGCAATAAAAACCTGGTTATTTTCTCTGGATGATGTGGAGTGTTTTTTTTTAAAGTTCTTGTTTGATGTTGGTAAATCTGTGTCATTCGTTGAGTCTTGCTGCTGGTGTTGGTTTTTTAGTTATTAGGATAATGTTATATCAATATAGGCTGCACAGTCAAAAATTCGCGAAAAGTTTTGAATTTTATTGTATATTTCTTTTTTGAATAATGTATTTCATAAATTCCACCTTTTAATCTTATGTAATAGCACTTTATTTTTTTAAATTATAGTCATTGTTAGCACATTAGGAGTTTGCTGTAGTTCTTTTGTTGGAGAGTCCGAAACAGGCTGAGCCTATAGGGTTTCCTACATTTTTTATAGAGGTTATTGAATAATTTATTTTTGTTTTTAGTTTTGTAAGTTTAATTTAAATGTGTAATTCAAATGTTGATAATGTTGATAGATACTGTATTATATGTCCTGTATTATAATGTACTTTTTCTCTATAAAAAATAAAGATTTTTCTTTCTAAAAAAAAAATATGTATAATTGTTGCTTGGGCCGTATTTTGTAAGTTTTTGTATATGTTTCCCTGCTTACCCGTGTTTAGCTACCAAAAAATGTCTATGATAATATTTTTACAGAATTTGGATAGTTAGTTTCTAAATATAGATTATTTTAATGTTTGTTATCAAATAAAAAACAATCACACATTTTTTGTAACTTCTACAATTTTACAATAATTCTAAAATTGTAGAAGTTACAAAAAATTGGTGTTTTTTTTTTATTTGAAAATGGAGCTCTACCCAAGCACCTTCGGTCATCAGTATCAATCTTTTGTTATCAACTTTATCTTTATAGATGTTAAAACTTCATGTACAACGTTAATTTTAATCGCCTAAAGATGGTAAAGAAACCAAAATATTTCGTTTTTCTGGTTCATTGTTACAAAGTTGGTTTAAAAAATGATAACTGTTTATTTCCTTTCGTAAGAACAAACTTTTTTTCTCTCTAGCAATTTTTCTTTAACAAGATTTTCTTGCTGTAACATCAGTGAAAATGACACTGCTTTTAAGCGAGTGATTTGTAAATTGAATTTTATCAGAATAGAACCAATACGGTTTATCGCACAGATAGAAATCACTTTCTACTATCTGTGCATTAATTTAAACAACACGGATAAACTGTAACGGAGGTCTGCAGTCGATAAGCAAAGACCTTGAGAGCGAGAGGCAGTCGGTCACGGCAGTAGCTATAGAGTCGTCGAGTGGAGTGGATGTATCGAGTGTTTGTGAGTGCTAGTGTTCAGTGTGGGAGTGCTCTATCTGGATAACAAAGTTCCTGGGTTGCATAGGTAGGTCAAGTTGTGTGTAAAAGTGTTGTATTGTTGGAGAAAATTCAGGTTTGTGGGTTCATTTTTGTTTAGCTATGTTAAACGCGTAGGTGTTCTGATAAGATAGTGGCAGACCAATGAAGTAGTTTTAAACTACTCGAACTAATTTGTGTTTCAGAAAATCCAAATCATCTTCTAAAAATTTGACCCAAGCATAAATTAAACTTAGGTTTTTCTAAAATTTGTAAACAGTCTTGGAAATGCAAATAGAACTTTTAAAAGAATTTTCTAAAATTTGAGGTTATGTACGGTCACTCCATATCAATTCTTCACAAGAAGTTACTTTTAACAGTTTTATTGTTATATTGGTCAATTAAGATGTGCTAGCATTTATGTTATATTTTTTACAAATAAATGTTTTATACGGGTGATTCAGAAGTATAAGGAAATGTCGCGGTAGCTCATTCTATAGCTAAAAATAAGAAAAAAAAAATTCATATAAATATAGGCCCGAAAACTCTACGTTTCCCTGACATCCATTCTGTTGTTTTACAAAATAATTCATATGTAGAGAAATGTTAGACTGATTGAGTTCAAACTTGGCATGATGTTTAACCTAACTATGATATATCTCAAGAAAAATAAACGATTACAAAAATCATGCGTTTCGAAATGGCGGCTGTTTAAAAATTTCAAACCTAAATCAAAAACCACACATTTTAAGAAGAAATGTCAAGGTACCTTTTTTGCAGCCCTTTTGATTTCCCATCGGACGGTCTCCCTGTCAAAACAATCGTATGAATAATAGTTAAGATATGTGTAATAATTGGTTTGTTCGACCCGGCGTCCTATACAAACACAGTAAACGCAACAATATTGTATGTACATGTGCTGTTATTATCTTTAACTTAGGTATTATCCTTCATCCGATTGTTTTGAAAGTTACACCATCCGATAAGGAATCAAAAGGGCTACAAAAAAGGTGTCTTGGCATTTTTTATTAAAATGTATGGTTTTTGAGTAATTTTCGTTTGAATTTTCAAACAGCCGCCATTTTGAAACGCATGATTGGATATAATCGCTTATTTTTCTTTTAGATAGAACATTGTTAGGTTAAACTTCATGCCAAGTTTGAACTCAAATCATTCAAACATTTCTCTAGATATGAATTATTTTTAAAAAAATGGTGGATACCTGGAAAACGAAGCGTTTTCGGACCTATGTTTACATAAACTATTTTTCTTATTTTTAGCTATAAAATGAGCTACCGCGACATTGCCGTATAGTTTACATACAGTTAAAAACCAAAATCACAATATCTTGATGATTTTTCATATCCTAAATAAAATGTTTGGCACAAATATAAAACTAAAAAAAATAATACATTCTTACACAACCAAACAGAAACTTTTTCTAGAAATGATAAAACGAAAACGGTACAAAAAAAATACTGTACAACCACAGAGGAATAACGTACCGTAGGTTTTACTAAAACTTAATTCAAAAATATTTTCACGTCGGTTATACCGCGACTGAACTACCAAATAATCTTGCCAACGCCTGCTTTCACATTTCCAATTAACTTTGAGGTTATGTTTGCCCTATTACGCACTTGTTTAACAATTCAAGATTTACTTTTCGTAATAAACTGTTTCCTAGAAATTTTCGAACGATTGCGTATCTCTGATAGATAATTACAGCCATGTACGGCTTATCTGTTGTTCAGTTTAACCTTGACACATATGGTGTGGAAACGACTCATCAAGTATATTACCGACGAAAACATTTTAAAACTTAGCAAAATAATTTTTATTTTTAAATCCTGTCATTTTAGAAGATTAGATTCAATTCACTGCGTATTGAAAATACTTCCAATACGGGAGGTTGGCGTGCGAAGCACGCAATGCATTATCTATCTAAAATACTCAAAATACGGGGGTTGGCGTGCGAATCACGTAATGCACTGTGTATTGAAAATATTCCCAATAAGAGAGTTGGCGTGCGAAGCACGCAATGCATTGTGTATTGACAATGCTCCCAATACATCTTCATTCCAAACGGATTGGATTGAAATTTGGTATGCAGCTTCCACTAGGGCCCTAGGTGCTTGCTAAGAAAGGTTTTCAAAAAATCTAAATTTTAGGGGTGGTTCGGGGAGTCAAAGTTACTAAAAATCCTCATAAGAAATACATAGTAGTGTAATATATTCATTGATATTTTTGTTGTTGTTAATATACATTTAATTTGGATTTTTCTATCCGTGCAAAGCCGGATCGGGCAGCTAGTTTATTTATAAACCTAATACTGTATTCTAAGAACCATGTTTGTTTAGTATGCAAGTCACAATTGTTTTAACTAACAACGGGTTACCTTATACGCGTTTCAGAGCATCTGCTCCATCTTCAGAGTTTTTCCACTCATTTGGGATCGTTAATAGGCCTACATTAAAATTCAACGAAATTGCGGACAAACACCATTTACAGAAATAACACTTAATCGACATATATAACATAACGCGACTTATGGGGTGCGTGCGCACCATATCAATGTCTTAGGGCAACAAGTGTTATAAAACAAAACCAGCGCGAACTGAATTTGATCTACCACCATTCTAGTTTTATTTTTTATAAATTTTCTAAATTAACTTTAGAATAATATGAATGGTTTAGTTTGGTTTGGCGTGTGCACGGGGGTGTGCGTGCGAAGCACGCAATGCACTGTGTATTGAAAATATTCCCGACACGGGGGTTGGCGTGCGTAGCACGCAATGCATAGTGTATTGAAAATACTCAAAACACGGAGGTTAGCGTGCGAAGCACGCAATGCATAGTGTATTGATAAATACTCCCAATACGGGGGTTGGCGTGCGAAGCACGCAATGCGTTGTGTATTGAAAATACTCAAAACACGGAGGTTGGCGTGCGAAGCACGCAATGCATTGTGTATTGAAAATACTCC
>JAGFPH010001661.1:150070-175959 GCA_018207615.1 Philaenus spumarius
GTATGTAGCTTCCTCTAGGGCCATAGGTGCTCGCTAAGAAAGGGTATTTAAAATTTCGAAATTTTTGGAGGGATTTGGGGGGATCAAAGTTATTAAATCACGATTTCTTCAAAACTACCGAACGGATTGGAATGAAATTTGGTATGTAGATTCCTCTAGGGCCATAGGTACTCACTCGCTAAGAAAGGGTATGTAAAATTTCGAAATTTTAGGAGGGGTTTGGGGGGATCAAAGTTACTAAAATTATAATTTCAGACCTTTTATTATTATGACAATAGTGCTTTTATTATTTAAGATCTATATATATAAAATCCAAATACCACTCACTGACTGAACACTTAAAAAGAATACAATTACGTTAAAAAGACTGAAAATACCAACCACCACGGGCAACGCCGTACGGGTCAGCTAGTATATATATATATATATATATAAATGCTAATAAAGAAGCTAATATATGTATATACATAAACATTTTAATTATATCCGAAAACGTGTTCTGTTGAGCATGGTTGGTGGTCATTTACTTTTGCCGATCTCAGGTCTAACCATTCATTGCAACTTTCCTATGGAAATTCGCTAATAAAAAACATTCTAAATTATTTGCCCTGTAATATTTTAAAATTCCAGTTACTGTTTTAGAAACATTCCCAACCACAACGTTAACACCTTTGAAAAGGTAATTTTATAGTTAACAAATTGGCAACTTAAGTAGTGCCAATGATTAGTTAATTGAATCTCTCCGTTGAATTATAATATTTTCAGAAATACACTCACTAGTTGACATATTTTTAGTTTGAACATTGTGTATCAGTATCCAAGTCACTACTTAAAGTAAAAATTATTATATTTACCTTCGTATTTCCGTCGTGTGACTTCTTTTTATATTATTTCAACGCGTTTCGGAATCTATGTTCCATCGTCTGGCTTCTCTGACGACCTGATCTTCAGAACATAGATTCCGAAACGCGTTGCAATAATATAACAAGAAGTCACACGACGGAAATACGAAGGTAAATATAATAATTTTTACTTTATATTTTTAGTGTTCTTCTAATGCGGTGTAATTTGAGTTCTAAGAACACGACGTAACGAACACAAAATCGTCGCAAATATCAGAATGTAAGAAAACAAAAGTATCGTCACACTGTGTCGCATTGTTTATTTGATAAGAAATACGCTTTGTCCTTTCCGCAATCGCAAGAAAACAATGGAAAGCGACAACAATCACTTGTATCCATAGACCATAGAGGCACGAACTCGCAAAAAAAAAACTGACGGATAATTTCATTCAGAATGTTTACACCATGACGACTGCGTAAGATATTGTGAAATACATGTACTGCAAAGGTGGTGTAATTCTGTGGATCCGTGAAAATCACAAATTACATTTGATCCGGTTATATAAAACTGTGCCCGTAATGTAGGGACTCTGGCGTAATATTATCGGCCTCGTTAGACCCCCGCGGCGCCAAATTCTTTACGGAAAATTACGACTAGTTTAACTTTAGGAGAAAAAACAATGTAAATGAAAATTTACCGTTATGTGATTACTTTGGGGTTGATTTAAAAATGGCACGTTTCGGAACCGTAACTCCATCATCAGACGATATCATAGGCGTCCATATAATAGTTTCTGGGGGGGGGGCTAGATGGATATGGAGTTTAACGCGTTCACTGCTAAGGACGCACATGTGAGCTTGAGACTGAACACTATGAGAAGCGGCCGACGCACAGTGCATTTAACACCAACCCCCCGTATTGGGAGTATTTTCAATACACAATACATGTATTTTCAATACACAGTGCATTGCAGCTCATGCTTGAACTCTTATAAAAAAAATTAAATAAGTATATGTAAAATCAAACTGCACATAACATTTAAAACATATTTTAGTGCTAATCTCTTTAAAGAAAATACCTGACTATAATTAATAATATACATATTTTCGTTTACCTGGGAGCTAGGGGGCCTTGGCCCCCCTCTGCCCATAAGTATGGGATCCCATGGAAGAGATCGTCACACATTAAATTTGTATGGAGACAAAAATCATAGGGTCTAACACAATAATGCTGAGTTTAGGCCTACATCCCGAATTCGTTGATTTTCATTTATTTATTAACGTGATTTGTAAGGCAACAATATTAAAATAAAATAAAATCAATTTATGAGACAAAATAAAGACGCAAAATATGTTTCAACCCTTAAATCTAAATTAATTAATTCTAGCCTATGTCTGATTCCATGATTTATATGTGTGCCAAATTTCATTCAAATCCATCCAGTAGTTTTTACGTGATTGAGTAAAACACACACACAGACAGAAAATATTTTTATTATAATAGTATAGACTGTAAATGACATATAATTTGCATAATGAGATGAGAGGAGAAGAATAAAATAACAATATGTGGAAAGGAAGAAGAAAATCGAAATTGTTAGGCTAACAACAGACGAGACACCGGTGTATACCGTATATTTGTAAAAATATAAATGACAGGCCTAATTAAAATAAATTCTGTAAAGCTTGAACAATTAAGGGGAACGGGAACGGCCTATCTCGTCAATGTTAAATTTGCCATCTTTAGGTACACTTTTTTTCAAAAGTTGTAAAGCTATGGCTTTCAAATTTTTAGGCTATGTTTATCACCCCTTTATGATTAAACAGACCCAATTTTACATTTTTCAATCAAGTATTAGCTTAAAAAAAGTTTTTTATAAGACACTAAAAAAATGAACAAGTTTCACAAAACTTAAATTTTTATTTACAAAACTAGCAATATAACAGTAATAAAAATGGGTCTAAATATTACGTATAACACAAAAGTTATGTGTAAAAAATGTCAGGTCTGTAGGTTAATTAGTTCCAGAGATAAGTGTACCTTTGTTCTAATAAAATCGAACTTTCGGAAAATTGAGATTAAACCACACAAACTCCTTCATGATACTTATTATTTTAAAATTAAATAATAATTAAAATAAATAACATTAACATTAAACACCAATATGTATACCACCTGCCCTGATCATAAGAATTAGTCTAACTATATATATAGGCCTATTTATATACTTAAATCAAGAAATCAATTGTTTAGTATTTTTTTCCTGGTTTTTTCTGATCAGGAAGACGCTACGTTATCCACTAGACTAAGGCTTGATTTAAAAAAAACTGAAAAATTAACAATACTTCAGTTACTTTATTATCGGTTTAAATATTACGTGTAAAAGAAAAGATAGTTTATCAGCACCATCTAGGAGCTGTTATAACAAGTTTACTCGGTTCTTATAAATGAGTCTGTATAGTTTGTATTCGTGAGACTTTAGAGTTTACTATATGATATCAATGCAGAAGTTGCAAATTTTGAGTTTTTTCGCGCTGCTCAAATATTTTCAAAAAATAATGTTATTATATAATGTTTTATATATCAAATTACTCAAATAAGAAATATAAAATATATAGTAGAAAAATAACACGACAATATTTGAACAAAATAAAATACAGATTGTAAAAGAAATTCAATACAACGGACAATTCCGTGTCTTGATAGTTTGTTTAAATTTTTCAAGGGATTATGCGTAAGTTACAATGATGAAAGTTATATCAGTTTAAACGAAATGAAACGGAGTACAATAATCAGAAAAAAATCCGATAGAAAAGATTTTACGTTGTCTGGCTCCCCTTAAATAAAACGCAAAGTAAATCAGCTTTCACACGTAAACAATTTACTATTTTTTAAACGGTGGCGCGCTACTAGTGTCTCGTCTGTTGACACACATTTAATTTGGTAGTAGGCTACATTTAGTGTCCCGCGCACTAGTGTACCGTACACCGGTGTCTCGTCTGTTGTTAGCCTTAGAGAAAGCGTCACTTATTTACAAACCATCCAGCAAGCAGACATTGTTACAACTGTTAGAGAAGATCCGGTAACCTTTTGAATTAGACAAAAACAGAGGAGCAAACGAAAATATTATGTAACTAGAGCACACTGTATTTTAACAAAACGTCCACGTTCCACTCGGGTCCAAGCCTGACATTAAAATCAATTACAAAGCTTCAATTTCTAAAAAAAACATAACCATAAAAATATATTCATGTGCGCCCAATGATATATTTTAGGGGAGGGTTAGACCGGGGTATGGGGCTTAACACGTCCACTGCTAAGGACGCACATGTGAGCTTGACACTGAACACTATGAGAAGCGGCCAACGCACATTACATTGCACGCCAATCCCCGTATTGCGAGTATTGAAAATGCACAATGTATTGCGTGCTTCGCACACCAACTCCCGCATTGGGAATATTTTCAATACACAGTGCATTGCGTGCTTCGCACGCCAACCCCCGTATTGGTAATATTTTCAATACATAATGCAATGCGTGCTTCGTACGCCAACCTCCATGCTAGGAGAATTTTCAATACACAGAACATTGCGTGCTTCGCTCGCCAATTTTGAGCCTATATGCTATGGACGCACATGTGCGTCCGCTACAAAGTATTTGTGATTATTACGTAAAAAGGTTAAAAAATAAAAAATAAAGTAATTTCTACTCGTTTAGACTATAAAAATATAAAAAATAAAAGGTCTGCTCCCAGCGTAGGAAATACGAAATTTTCGTAGCAGTGATCGTGTTACGGAGTACCCTCCCCTCCTTCGGCAAAATGAGTCCAGGGATATTTTTGACTTCCCCAAGAAAACTTTAAAAATTTGGGAAGCCAATTTGGCTGTTCAGGTGAAATATTAACCCACACAGAACTAAGTCTGTACCTTTACACCGTCAGTGAATACACAAAGACCTATAACACTCCTAGAGGCCGCACCAAGTAGTGACCCAGCAACTCATGCTTGAATTCTTGTAAAAGTAAAATTAATATATGTAAAATAACGGCACATAACATTTAAAACATATTTTAGTGCAAACCTCTTTGAAGAAAATACCTGACTATAATTAATAATATACATATTTTCTTTTCCCTGGGAGCTATGGGGGGGGGGGGGTTTCACCCCTCTGCCCATAGGTATGGGAACCCATGAACATATTATGTACTTAAAATCAGCTGTCATAACGTATTTGTTGTTTTGTTTCTGAGGTAATTACTGTTAAAACAGTTCTCAGTTTGTGTCAGCTATTCTTTTAGTTATACGGAACCAATATCTGGTGTTGTTAAAATAAGTTTCTTGAGTACTTTAAAAATGATTGTGAAAGAGTCGACTGAAGTTCACGCGGAAAACCTGCTAACTAAACAATTACATAAGGAAAAGTCATATGTCATATTTTTAACTTGATTTGGTTGTTAGCATCAGGATTGTATAATATAATTTAATTTAATTCTTACCTTGTTATCATCCTTTATAGTATTTCTAAATACTTATACTTCTTGACTAAGTGAAATTACATTTATGTACATGAAAATGGCGTTTTAGCCGAAACCGGTCTTTATATGTAAATAAACATAAAATGCAGGTATATTAATTACTTCATAAAGGTACATTGTTTTGTTAACTGTAAAGGAACATAATTCAGAACCTCGATCAGATGATAAGCAAATGCAAACAGACTATTGTATACTCTGATATTTTCACGGAAATAACAGCTGATTAGGACAGAGGCACTTGGATCGGATTAGGGTAGTGGTGGCCTAGATACTAATGCTTGCGCAGTAAGGCCCGAGTTTTTGCGTGAATGACAGGATTTTTTATGTAATAGGGAAGTATTAAAAAAGTTGTTTTACCTTCGTTTTTCATCTTACTACAATAGTCAGCTGATCGTCGATATGGCTGTGCCGTTTTAATTCACAAGCGTAGGCTATAATGGAGAAAACCACAAAAGCATTAATATTAAGAATAATAAATAATAAGGTTTTATTGGTTTTCCAAAATTTGATTATTATTTTTATCTTGTCCCATTTAAAATTTAAATCTATAAAATAACATAATAAACATGATTGTCTGTAGTCAAATAATAATTATACAATTTAACAAAAATTACAAAATGAGGAAGCAAAGGTCCATTTCATCGGTAGCGTGACGTGACTAAACCCATGCAGCTATTTAGTTTATGCCTTTGAATGCACCACTGCCTATTTTATTTCGTCGATTTCTTTTTCTTTTACGATCAGTAGTTACATTAAACTTCTGTAGTACTAGTACGTGTGTAAACCAATGAAGAAAAGAAATCATTGACGAAATAAAAAAAACGAATTCTTATATTTTACCTCCAAATGTGCTCCGTCGCCTAAAGAAGTTTTCACTTCAAACATAAGTAATAATTCTGTCAATAAATTACACAACAAAGATTTGTGAGAAATAGTAGTGAAAAAAAAGTCATAATAGCCCATAAGTATTCCTAAAACCTAAAAATTAAATTCTTGCACTAAAGCTTATCTATAATGCTGCTCGTGTTTCAGACATTTTACTTTCTCCACCCTATTCGTAGTATATGGAGAAAATATTGTTTTCGTCCAAATTTTCGAATTTGAATTTTTAGTGGACCTATCTGTTTTGGTGCTCCCTGAACCCAAAAATATTTTTAGTGGAATTTGTTGTTTTGGTGCTCCCTGAACCCAAAAAAGTGTTTTTTTTTGTGATGTCTGTCCGTGTGTCTGCAAGGATGTGTACAGAGCTGGAGACCATACCAACGGTCCGATTTTGATGAAGTTTGGTATGTAGGTGTAGTTCTGGAATATCTCCAGGCATTTTTTCATTTTTTCAAATTTTTGATTTTTAAAAGGTTTTACCCCCCAAAAAATTGCCAAAAAACGAGAAAAATCAAAAATTTTCAAAAACGTCTCCAACGATTTTGATAAAATTTGGCGTATTTGTAGCCCTTAATGTATCCTACCATATGCAAAAACCACATCTTTCTAAAAATTCTCGTTTAGGTAATAATAATAATAACTGATTTTTGAGGGTGTTGGCCAAAAAAGGGGTTGGTTTAAAAAATCTTTTTTCGTGCATCTATTTATATATATATATATATATATATAAGCTAAATCCACTGATTCACTGATCACGATTTCTCAAAAACTACTGAACGGATCGGAACGAAATTGGTAAGTAGCTTCCTCTAGGGCCATAGGTGCTCACTAAGAAAGGTTTTCAAATAATTCTAAATTTTAGATGTGGTTTAAGGGGGTTCAAAGTTACTAAACCACGATTTCTCTAAAACTACTGAACGGGTTGGAATGAAATTTGTTATGTAGCTTCCTCTAGGGCCATAACGGCTCACTAAGAAAGGTTTTTTTTTTAAATCCAAATTTTACGGGGGTTTGGGGCTGTTCAAAGTTACTAAATCACGATTTCTCTAAAACTACTGAACGGATTGGAATGAAATTTGGTATGTAGCTTCCTCTAGGGCCCTAGGTGCTCGCTAAGAAAGGGTTTTTAAAAAATCGAAATTTTAGGGGAGGTTTGGGGGGGTGAAAGTTACTAAAACTCCCCATAAGAAATACATAGTGTAATTTATATTTATTGATATAATATAGTTTTAGTTAATATACATTTAACTTTGATTTGTCTATCCGTGCAAAGCCGGGTCGGGCTAGCTAGTATAATAATATAATTAATATACTTTTGCAATTCTAAATAACCATCTCCTACGCTACTCTTGGAAAGGTATAAAGTTTCAACTGAGAGAAAGTATGTAGCAGTTATCTGGTACAGTTTATTTAAAATTTAAACTACCCCATTCATATACATCACAATATCTTACCTGTTTAGCTTATCTTTACAGAAATATTATTTCCTTATGAATTAGCTGTATAAGACAGCAAAATAATAAACGCCTTCAATTTTGAAATCCAACTGTTTACTTGTAAAGTAATCATATTTATCATTAATGCAGCTTCATTGTAGGCTCATATAAAATGTATGAAATTATTTAGTTATATTCATTTAAAAAAATTACAGCCGTTAGTGGGTATTTGAATTCAATGTGTATTTTTGGTTTTGTCACAGAAAAAAAATCATACTCCCAGAGAGGAACTGGCACATACTTTCTCACAAACATATTTAAATTATTAAACAGATTCATTGTGACTTCATAATTGTATTAAAGTAGGAGAGTAACTGAGTAAAGTGATATTATTATTATTAGCTACAGAGAAAACTATTCGATTGATTTCGAAAAAATTTGCACCAAACGTGTCAATTAGGCCTGTATAGATGCACGTAAAAAAGTTTTGAAACATTTTGAAAAACAACCCCCTTTTTGCCCAAAAACTCCAAAAATCTGTTATTATTATTAGCTAAACGAGAATTTTTAGAAAGATGCGGTTTTTTGCATATGGTAGGGTACATTAAGGGCTACAAATAAGCCAAATTTTATCAAAATCGTTAGAGCCGTTTTTGAGAAATTTTCATTTTATCGTTTTTTGGCTATTTTTTGGGGGTAAAACCCCTTAAAAATCAAAAATGTTTAAAAATTAAAAAACGCCTGGAGATATTCCAGAAGTACACCAACATACCAAATTTCATTAAAATCGGACCGTTGGTATGGCCTCCAGCTCTGTACACATCCTTACAGACACACGGACAGACATCACCAAAAAACGTTTTTTGGGTTCAGGGAGCACCAACACAGATAATTGAACTAAACATTTTTTGGGGGTTCAGGATGTTATTGTTTTGACCGAAAGTAACAATTTTTTGAGATTTTTCCTATGAGAATAAATTTGTTTTTGTGTTTTTTCTACAAATATAAATGTAGGATATTATTCTGCATATTTTGTTTTTTTACGCGACCTTATAGCCCGCTTGGTTCCCCCCAAAATATCAAAACGTTCAGCTGCGTGGTCGAATTATTATTAGCCTAAAATGTTTGTAAATCCTCTCCAAACTATGTTCTTTTCTTCAAAATTTTAAATAAAACTAGCTGACCCGTGCGAATATTTCGCAAGTTCGGAGTAGGCCTACATTTACCTGATTTAACACGTTGATTTAATTCAGTTAATTAAGTTTATTTATTTACATTGGTTTATAAATAACAGTTTCCCTATACAATCTTACAGTGTAAACAATCTAACTAACAGCTGTCATGCTAGTTTAACAGATGGTTAGTAGATGGCGCCTTTCATTAGGAACATACAGAGTATAATATAAAAGTTTTTTAAATCAATTTTTGTTATTAAAACATGAATTTTAAGCTGTTTGTCTATTTTTCCCGTGTAGTAGTTAAGGAAAGCTTTAAAATGATGCCTCATTCATATAATTTGATGATGTATTAAGGAAGTTATGGCGTACCGACAAAAAAATAGCCTTGAGAAATAATATATGCGATAATATAATATTTGTTTAATTATTGTAATAATAGCCAATGAAAATGACAAGCAATACTACAACAAAAGCAGACAGTAATAGAAGAAACCTACAACTGCTACACTGCTACCAAAGAAACTCTTTTTGTCATAAAACAAACATTTCCACAAAAATGAGATATAAAAAACCAATCGTTACCAAAATACATGGTACAACATTTAAAACATTACCACAACGTAAAATACTGTAATACTGTACAGTTAACTAAAAAAAAAGCCGAAGTTAAAAAAACAGCGTGAGTGTAAAATAACAAAGAAAAACGTAAACTAGAGTAATTGTTGAAAAATAAGAAGACACGATTGTAAAAAAAAGAGACATATAGAGAAATATAATTTTAGCATCGTAAAATAAGACGAGAGACAGTATTGTAAAATAATAGCAACATTGCCTGATTTATCTCTTTTAATCAGTTACAATAATGTAGTTGACAGACCATTTGATCAGGATGTAAATAGTTTTCCAAGAGCAATACTCTGTTGTGAAACTCCTTTCCCAGCTGGCACGGATCCAGGAGGCTCAGGAAGTATTTAATTTTCCATGTGTTTGACATTGAAAGCCTCAGCCTGGGTAATTGATGATTTCGTAACCCACATTATAACACGATGATTTAGTACACGTCACAGGCAAACTGATGCTTGTAGATTGAGTGAATCTGTTCTCAGTGTTTTTGTTAGTCTTTAAATTATGTGCAAGTTTTCATTTTACTGATTACTTTTCTGTGATTGATTGATTCGGCAAGAAAAGTAAAACAGTATTTGTTATCTCAGAACAAGAACCTAACCTTGTCTATAAGAATGGTTTTTCAAAAACTCAAAAGTATACGATGAAATAAAACTATCGGGTGAAATAGATGGGATGAAAATTCCTTATCCCAGACTTTGGCATAACACTTTTTACTTTCTCACATTGGTTTCTCTTATATTAGAGTTAGAAGCAAATGATACTTAAAAGCTCGCATAACTTGGCACCTAATAATGGCAACCAATGAAGCTAGAGGGAGCGCTCTATCTATATCTAATAATTCAATCCAATCAGATAAACGACATTGTATCGATAGTTGCCATGAGCCAAGTCGGTCATAGACTACGCCATTCTCCCGGCGTTCCTCGCACACATTCATTTACATTGTGTTTACTTTGTGAGCACGTACTTTCTCAGATGCGTGACGGACGTGCGCGCTGTGAAAACAACCACGTGGTGGTGATTAACATTTATATAGTTTTTGACAACGGTCCTGCTCGTTTGAAACTTAATGGTTTTCATCGTTTAATTCGGCAAAATACTTTAACCTAACTGTTTCGTAATACTTCTTCTTCGACGCTGTTGTTTAAACTGGCACACAGCTTGACTGAAATTGTTATAAATGGATTCTAGAAAGTGTGCAGAGAATGTCTTCTGAAATTTAATTTTTTTTTTGGTACCACAAAGTTTTCATCATTGCCTTGTAAGAAATTTTAAACTTTTTACCTGGGTGATACACTAAAATTAAGCTTTACTGATTTAAGGGCAGTCGGATGGATGTTTGGGTCAAAAATACCAATTTTTAATATTTTTATTATTTGTATATATATATATACTAGCTGGCCCGATCCGGCTTTGCACGGATAGACAAATTAAAGTCAAATATATATTAACAAAAAAATATATCAAATAGGCCTACATATACTATGTATTTCTTATTTTATTTTTTTATTATTTTATTATTTTTTTTTACTGTTACTATAGCTGTTACATTTTATAATATAGCTATAAAAAGCAGGTAATATTGTCAACAAAACAAAATATAAAAACAGTAATACTTAGAGTGCCTTAAAGCTAATTTATACGAACCTAATTACAAATTTAAAACATCACATTATCATTTAAAAATTCATTAACATTATAGTAAACTCTCTCCTTCAAAAACTCTTTTACACATTTAAAAAAAAAAAAATTTAATTTCCTTAATGTGCAGAGGAAGCTTATTGAACATTTTTTGCCCATACATTCACTTGTTGTTTCATATAATAAATTAAGGCGATGTTTAGGTAGTTGGAAATTAATTTTTTTACTAGTCCCATATTAATGAACATTTTGTTCATTCAACAAAACATCATGGTTGGCTTTAATAAATAATAGGCATTTCAAAATATAGTCTACAAAGATGGAAGTGTCAACAGTCTCCTCTCCCTAAAAATTGTTTTGCATGAGCTAGTTTTACTCAAACCATACATGAAACGGACATACTTTTTCTGAATTTTTAAAATTGAAATTAATCATGTTGCACCTCCTCAAAGCAAAATTTCATATTGCATGACAGAGCAAAAACTGTCATGGTAAATCATTACTCTGGTTTTTAAATCAATTGTATTTCTCAATACCGACATTTGGAAGCATGAAGTATTAAATTTTTAAGTAACTTATGGGATTTTAAGTAACTTTGACCCCCCAAGCCCCCCTAAAATTTCGAATTTTTTGAAAACCTTTCTTAGCAAGCACCTAGGGTCCTACAGAATGCTACATACCAAATTTCATTCCAATCCGTTCGGTGTTCTTTTTTTAGTTTGACCCCCCCCCTAAAATTTCGAATTTTTTTATAACCTTTCATAGCGACCACCTACGTCCCTAGAGGAAGCTACATACCAAATTACATTCCAATTCGTTTCGTAGTTTTTGAGATTTCGTGATGAGTGAGTGGTATTTGGATTTTATATATGTAGATATAGATTTAAATTAAGACCAAGATTATTGATTTCTTTTCAGTAGTTTTTCATTATGCAGGGCAAAAGGGCTTAAGTCAGAAATCGTTAACTTTACAGGGGAATCACTCAAAGTTTTGATAAACTCATATGGCTTATATATTAAAACAACAAGAGGAAAAGGCCGAGGATAGGCAATACGGTAGCAAAAAACTAAAGTGTTGTTTATGTCAGTTTTTCTGACGACAAGCCATGGCCGAGTGGACAGCTTCGCACGCCAACCCCCGTATTGGGAGGATTTTCAATACACAATGGCTGGCGTGCTTCGTAATGCTCTTTATTATTGCTTATAATAATGCTTCATTATTATTATACGCAAAGTAAACGGTATATAAGAGAAGAACACAAGTTGTAGCTGGCGTGCGAAAAGTATTACCATTGTATTTGGATAACCTAATAGAACTCCGATCCAATGCAATATTTCAATCCACTGGAAATTCGACGATAGTGGCGCTATCTATTGGGGAAACGACGCGGCGGAAGCGGTGTGAAGCACCAATGCTACCAATGATTTCTCCCTAGCGCTACCCCGCGGCGCGATCATGCACTATTTTCCCGACAACCTTTTTTTCGGCACACAGCCACCGTATGCATGCATGATCTACTTTATTATTCATGATCTACGGCAGTACTTTACCGCACGCCAGCTGTTTAGCCGTGCGGTAGAGTAAAACCAAGAGGAATAGTTACTTGACGCTGAACACATCTAGTTCAGTTGGCGCACTGCTGTGAATGTGCAAAAACGCACTTTATTAGGTAACTGTGGGAAAACGATATTACTCAACTTTCAACTAAAAAAAGCATTTTTTCATCTTTTTGATTTCTTTCATTTCTGACGAGACCATATGAGCTGTAAGGACCAGCTTTGGATTAAATTAAAGTTGATTGAATTCCCTATAACGTCCATGCTCTTGACTTTTCTATATTATGTCATTTTGTCATTGTGTCATCTCGAAACATATAGAAAACTTGACATTTTCACTTTTTGTAAAAGCTGAATCTCGGTAACTATAACCATTGTATATTTGGATAACCTAATAGAACTCCGATCCAATGCAATATTTCAATCCACCAAATTCGACGATAGTGGCGCGATCTATGGGGGAAACGACGAAAGCGGTCTGCAGCACCAAAGCTTTGAATGATTTCTCCCTAGCGCTACAATCAATATCATGCAATATTTTACCGACAAACTTTTTTTCGCCACACTGCCGCCATATGCATGCATGATCTATTTTATTATTCAAGATCTACGATATAACTTACGAAAACGATTTTGATATACTTTTCAATATACTTTTAAAAAGCTGAGATGGGTTTTTTTCGAACAAACACATAGTTTGGGAGATATTTGACAAAAACAGAAAAAAACAGTCTTTCGTCCTCCATTCAGCGAACACAGGTTTCTGAGGGTAGCAAATCTGGATTTGTAGTCCCAGTAACGGTCCAAAACACCTCTACTTTTTATTAATACTCCATTTTATGTTCCATTTGTAACATTTGACTGGGCCATTACTCTAGTCCCCGCCCTCTTTACTCTAAATCTCAAAATAAATACATTAAACCAAAAATCCTTCCTCATTTAATTTGGCAATTATTGTGGTCACAATTAAGAAACGTTCCTAATTATGGCAACACCAGCGCGTGCATTAATTGATAACGAAGCGACTGAAAAAATGTCTGTTTTAATGATATAACGATGTGCCGTAACCTTGGGAAGTTCTTTGTGTAATGATTGGTAATTAGTAGGCCTACTCGGTAATTTTCATTATGTATTGTCGTAACTGCTGGTTCGGTCATTTGTGTTCGGCATTGACATTATGTGAATCAGCTTAAAGGCTATTTGGTTAGCGTAATCTGAACATCAAATAAATATATATATTTCATAATTTGTAAGTATTCGTATTAATAATAAATAATTTATAAAAATAATATTATTTACTAGATTTTATTTCTTATTAGAAAATGAATTTTAGTTCTAAACACGTTTGTGTTTTGTCGTTGAAAGGCTAAAAAACTGAGGTTGTTAAAAAAAGAAAAAAAGCAGTTTTTGGTTATTTGGTTAATTAAAAATTTGACCATTATTTTTATCTTGTCCCATTTAAAATTGAAATATAAAAAATAAAAAAAAAACATGATTGTTTATAGTCAAACAATAATCTATATATATAAAAGCGAAATACCACTCACTCACTCACTCACTCACTCACTGACTCACTGACTTCACGATTTCTCAAAAACTACCGAACGGATTGGAATGAAATTTGGTATGTAGCTTCCTCTAGGGCCATAGGTGCTCACTAATAAAGGGTTTGAAAAAATTCGAAATTTTAGGGGGAGGGGTTTAGGGGATCAAAGTTATTAAAAAACGATTTCTTCAAAACTACCGAACGGATTGGAATGAAATTCGGTATGTAGCTTTATCTAGGGCCATAGGTGCTTATTAAGAAAGGGTTTGAAAAAAATATAAATTTTAGGGAGGGTTTGGGGAATCAAAGTTATTAAATCACGATTTATTCAAAACTACTGAACGGATTGGAATGAAATTTGGTTTGTAGCTTCCTCTAGGGCCATAAGTGTTCACTAAAAAAGGGTTTTAAAGAATTGTAGATTTTAGGGGGGTTGGGGGAATAAAAATGACTAAATCACGATTTCTCCAAAATTACCGAACAGATTGGAATGAAATTTAGTATGCAGCTTCCTCTAGGGCCATAGGCGCTCGCTAAGAAAGGGTATGAAAAGTTCGAAATTTTAGAGGGGGTTTGGGGGGATCAAAGTTATTAAATCACGATTTCTTCAAAGCTACCGAACGGATTGGAATGAAATCACAGTAGTTCTGCCCAAGACCAAAAACGGAGCATGGGGGTAACATGGAGGTAAGTCGAACATTTTAAATGAGAACCCCTATTGAGTGAGACCTCATTTTAAAGGCCTTGATAAAAAAAAGAAGATTGGCGCAAACCGGATATTTGTTTATTGACTCTATCCAACATAATGGCCAATCAAAGCTATAATTTTCCCCATTTAAATAACATTAAAATTTTAAAGATGATACATCTGTTATTTTTTTAGAAGGGTTTCATCCAGTAGGTCACTTGATCTAAGTTATAAAACATAGTAAATAGTAACTGTGCATGTTTGTCGACTCCTAATAGTAAAAAGTCCAGTACCTGGGAATTCCAGAGGGATTAGCTTTACTGTTTTTATACTAATTACTATGTTTTATAACGTAGATTGAGTGACCTACTGGATTAAACCCTTGTAAAAAATAACAGATGTATCATCTTTAACATTTTAATGTTATTTAAATAGGGAAAGAAAATTATAGCTTTGATTGGCCATTATGTTGGATAGAGTCAATATACATACCTCCGGTTTGCGCCAATCTTCTTCTTTTATCAAGGCCTTTAAAATGAGGTGTCACTCAAAAGGGGTTCTCGTTTAAAATTTTCGACTTACATACCCCATTTTTGGGGGTGGGGTTGAAATTTACTATACGCCAAAAAACTCCGTTTTTGGTCATGTTAACAATCCCCAAAGCAAATCTGTCTATTTCCATTAATACAAAATTAATAGAGGGGGGGGGGGCTTTTAAGACACCGGGTATATTACGTATACTATATACCGGGTATTTATCTGTTTGCATACTAATGGTCGCGTTTTGAGTCCAATTTATTCCAAATTTGGTACACACTTTGGTTTTCTAAGTCGCTCGGGCGAGTTCTTTAGCCAAAAATATCCAACAGCCGGATGCACGTTTTATGACAGGAAAAAGCTTTTTTTTTTAGATTTTTGGTACTAAAATTAAACCTTTTGTGAGTTTTTGTAAAAAAAATTTAAATAGGAGATTATTCTGCATATTTTGCCTTTTCACACGGCCTTATAGCCCAAGTGTCTCTCATAAAATCGATCAAATCGTAAAATACCCTAAAAGTACCTGGTATTATTTAACTCGCCAAGTCCATACTCCGGGGCCGCAGGTCGAGGTGCATACTAGCAATGCTAGTTCTTCCGCTGCGACCAGTGCATACACATTCAACTAATACTAGGGGCTCTGCCAGTGGACGCTTCGCTTCGCTCGCAGTTGGAAAATTCGCTAAAGAATCTCGTTAATCTTTGGCTCGTTTGTACATAGGTTTCTAAACTTATGAAACCAGGCTTAAATATATTACTAACAATAATTGCAAGATTAGTTATAACCTCAAATATATGATTTAGAAAAGTAAGAGGCTTTCATTACGATTTTAGTCCTAGTTCTACTATCTTCTGTCAACTAAAGTTTTGAAACCAGGCCTAAATATAGTAAAAATTATTGCAGGATTAACACAACCTCAATACTATATTTCAGAAATGAGCCAGGCCTATATTACAAAATTGACTATTAGAATTTATCCATCTTTGCCAAGTTTACCTTTTTTTTTTGACAAAATAAATTGTTAAATCAGGCCCAATTTATTCTAATTCCAACGTGCTAAAACAGTATAAATTAGCTTGTTTTTTAACAGTAATTACAAACTATTCAATGAACAGCTGATAAAACAGTATAAATTGGCTTGTTTATAAACAGCTGTTTTGATCGCTTTATTTACTATTTCGTTGTTATTTTGTAACCAACATGGCAACCCATAAGACCCTATGTTAAAATTTTTCTACTTTTAAATTAGATTTTCTCAAAAAATTGCGTTTTTACACGAAATACAACTATATGGGTGTACTTAAAAATCTAAACTATACTTAAATACAAAATTTCTTTGAATTCGTTAGAGCCGTTTTCGAGATCCGCGACAGATACAAAGATAGAAACAAAGATAGATACAAGAATTGCTCATTTAAAGTAATAGGATATTTCCTACATGTAGGCAGCTATTCAGCGTCCTCTTGAATAGAAGAGAATTATGGGTTACATGGAAGGTCATGCGTATTGGTCAACCAGTAGTTTTTAGAAAGTATTTCCGCAAAACTTAACATTTATAAAATATATTGGGGACTAAACACACATGCAATATCATTAATCAATCGCTGAAAAGGCTTTGTTTATTTGACCTGAGCAATGTCAGATAATTCCCAACAGTTAATAACAAAACAGAGTTAAGATAGTGCAGATAGTTTGCGCTTTATCTAAGCAAAGACATGACTAACTGATAATAGGTTTTGTACTCGACAGCACTTTTAAAGTGAAACACTAACAAAGTTTATCGAAGAAACTTAAACACAATGATATCTATTTACTTCACTACCACAGCCAAGTGGATCACGAGAATTTGCTTTAACACGTTCACTGCTAATAAGGACGCACATGTGAGCTTGACACTGAGAAGCTGCCGACGCACAGTGCATTGCGTGCTTCGCACGCCAATCCCCGTATTGGGAGTATTTTCAATACACAATGCATTGCGTCCTTCGCACGCTAGCCCCCATATTGGGACTGTTTTCAACACACAGAGCAATGAGTGCTTCGCACGTCAACCCCGGTATTTCGAGTATTATCAAGACACAATGTATTGCGTGCTTCGCACGCCAATCCCCATATTGGAAGTATTTTCAAGACACAGAGTATTGCTAGAATTTTTAATGGACCGGACATTGCCAATTTTAAAGCTTATGTGCGTCCGCTTTAAAATATCAGTCATTATTACGCAGAAAGGTTCAAAAATAAAAAATAAAGTAATTTCTACTCATTTAGGCAACAAATATAAAAAAAATAAAAGGTCAGCTCCTAGCATAGGAAATGCGAAATTTGCGTAGCAGTGAACGTGTTAAATGGGCAAGTAACAAGTAGTAGATTCATTCAAATTACGCAGTGCTAGGTGTAAATAGTACTGTAGCAGGGCGTCTCACGGACAATCGTAATGCATTTTTTACCTGCACTTTGGATGAAAATAAATAAAAAGGTTTGTACAAACGAATGCCCTAAATACTTAACTGTCCACCATTTTGTGTGTTAAAAAATGCATATCCTTTGATCGGCGAATAATAGACAGTTACAATTTTCTCATGCTATTTAGTGTTACAAATAGGGGTGGCAAATTGTTTTTTAAGTATCGATATATCGCAAATTTATATATCGATACCTAAAAAATATCGATATATCAGTGTTCGATACATATTTCTTATAAGGTGTTTTTAATAAAACAAATTTTCTAAAAATAGTTTTAGGAACTGGGTAATTGAGTTGCAGTGAAAACTAAACTTAAATTTTATTGGTAATGTTTTAAATTATGTTCAATCGAGTATAAAATATTTAATGACCGAATTAAATTAAAGATCATAACAGCATATGCACATACAACATTGTTATAGGATGCCGGGTTGAACAAACCAATTATTACACATAACTTAACTATTATAATTCGTCTGATTGTTTTGAATGTGGACCATCCGATAGGGAATCAAAAGGGTTACAAAAGACGTGTCTTGATATTTTTTGTTTAAATGTACGGTTTTCGAGCACTTTAGGTTTGCAATTTTCAAAAAGCCGCTATTTTGAAACGCATGATTGGATTTAATCGCTTATTTTTCTTGAGATATATCATTGTTAGGTTAAACTTCGTGCCAAATTTGAACTCAAATCAGTCAAACCTTTCTCTATATATGAATTATTTTGTACAAGAAACAAATTGGAGGATATCTGGAAAAGGAAGCGTTTTCGGGCCTATGTTAATATGAAGATTTTTTCTTATTTTTATCTATAGAGCTATGAGCTTTCGAGACATTTCCGCATAGTTCTGAATCACGCAGTATATCGATATATCGGGATCCGAATTATCGATACAAATATATCGAGAGCAATACACCGATAATATAGTGATGCCATCTCTAGTTGCAAAGATTCGATTTGAGAAAAATGATCTTTGAATCTTGACAACCGCTAATTTGACGGTAAATTTACAGACATACAACTTTCTGATGTTTTAAAACTTATTTTGTGTAAAATAAAATCTCTTGAAGTGTAGGTGAAAATGTTTTTGTCAAATTTACATTTTTAAATATTTGATATTAAAACTTGTAAACATTTTAAAATAATTTAAATAAATGAGTTGATATTTTTTAATTATTATTCGCCATTCTGTGTTATTCACTACTTAAAAGATAGTATACATTTTTTTTAAACCAAAAATTTCTACTAGTTATAAAACCTAGCATTTCGTGATTTTCGTTTTATGTTTTATTGATATCTTTAGTTTTCAAGATAGAATTACTACTCAAAAACTAATTTCTGCCACGATTTCCAAAAATATTAATTTTAGACATATTCATGATCTAACACTATTGCCTTTAAAATGGGTCTCTTTAACAACCTACAACCTAGCCTAAATTAGAATCGCTTAATTTGTTTTACAATAAAAGTTAAACTCCAGAACTTTGTCTGACTATTTAATTGGCTAGACAAAATTTCTTCGCAGAACAGTAATCGGTATTTTAATTGATCTCGATTGGTTGAATAGATGCCGAGAAATAGCTTTGCAATTATTAGTAGGCCAGACAACAAACTTGTATGTCATTTACAAGTCAGAGGAATAAAGTACTTACAAATAACTAATAATTCGATCACGCAGCTGAACCGCTGACGTGAGTTGAGCGAATTTACAAAATTTAAGTTTTACATGTTTTAGGGTTTCAACCAACTATTTAGGAAATTCGTCTACTCACGAAGGTGCTGAATAGCGGCCTACGTGTACGAAATATATTAGTACAATTTGTTTCGCACCTACAGCCACTTCTCAAGCGCTGCTGTGGCCACGATGGCCGTGGTTGTTAAGGCGTCAAAGCTTTATCAATCGTCATGGCAACCATCAATGGAAAGTTTCCGGGTTCAATTCCCATTGACCCCGAATAATTTTCTAAATGGTGTCTTAACAGACATCGTTGGCTGTGGTTCGGATTCTGCTTCGGATTATGGACTGCTTCGCTTTGCTCGTATTCCCAAGTTTACATCCCGGCCGCATTCGTGGATTTTAACCGGGTACTTTTACTGAATTTTACGTTTTGATCGATTTTGGGGGGAACCAGACGTGCTGTAAGGTTGTGTAAAAAAACAAAATGTGCAGAATAATATCCTTCATTTATATGTTTAGATAAAATTGCAAAGTTTTACGCAAGTACGAAAAATCTAAAAAAAAACTTTACTTTTGGTAAAAAAAGTGCTTCCTGTTGTTTAATTTTGTTGGCTAAAAAACTCGTCCAAGCGACTAAGAAAACCGTGTGTACCAAATTTTGACCAAAACGGACGTGAAATGCGGTCGTTAAGAGTGCGAAAAATATATCTATATGTATATATATATATATATATATATATAAGCGAAATACCACTTACTGACTCACTCATCACGATTTCTCCAAAACTACCGAACGGATTGAAATTAAATTTGGTATGTAGCTTCCTCTAGGGCCATAGGTGCTCACTAAGAAAGGGTTTGAAAAAATTCGAAATTTTAGGTGGGAGTTTGAGCGGATCAAAGTTATTAAAAAACGATTTCTTCAAAACTACCGAACGGATTGGAATGAAATTTGGTATGTAGCTTCCTCTAGGGCCATAAGTGTTCCCTAAAAAAGGGTTTTAAAAAATTGGAAATTTTAGGGGGTTTGGGGGGTAAAAACTACTAAATCACGATTTCTCCAAAATTACCGAACAGATTGGAATGAAATTTGGTATGTAGCTTCCTCTAGGGCCATAGGCGCTCACTAAGAAAGGGTTTAAAAAAATTCGAAATTTTAGGAGGGGTTTGGGGGGATTAAAGTTACTAAAATCGTAATTTCAGATCTTTTATTATTATGAAAATAGTGCTTTTATTATTTAAGATCTATATATATAAAAGCCAAATACCACTCACTGACTGAACACTTAAAAAGAATACAATTACGTTAAAAAGACTGAAAATACCAACCACCACGGTCAACGCCGTACGGGTCAGCTAGTACATATAATCCAAATACCACTCACTGACACACTCATCACGAAATCTCAAAACCACCAAACGGATTGGAATGAAATTTGGTATGTAGCTTCCTCTAGGGCCCTAGGTGCTCTCTAAGAAAGGTTTTCAAAAAATTCGAAATTTTAGTTGGGTTCGGGGGGTCAAAGTTACTAAAAATCCCCATAAGAAATACATAGGCCTAGTGTAATATATTTATTGATATTGTTTTGTTAATATACATTTAACTTTGATTTGTCTGTCCGTGCGAAGCCGGATCGGACAGCTATTATACATTTATATAACAATTTAGATGACACTCTAAAACGTGTTCTGGGGACTATGATCTGTGCCCGGCCGTAGGTCTCACCATAAGTGTCGCTGTAATTGCTCATTTTTCCGACGGAAAAATACAAAAACAAAATTCTATAGCAGATTTGTTTACAACTGTTCCAAAGATAGAACTAACTTAACCTACATTTTTCTTTCAGATAACAAAGATCCTGACAAAGCGCTCACAGTAGCGTATTGTCTATCAACAAATTGCGAACCATATTTCCTAAAGTCAAAAGATAAAGAAAGACATTGTTTAAACTGGAACTGACAATTTATTTCCGTAGTTTACAATAACCACTTTGGCCTGCATCAGAGCGACTACAAATAAATGCGGCATGTGCAACCTATCTTACAGTGCCTTCTGCATCGACAAATTAAACGTTTACAGAACTATATTGAGGTTAGGTTCGAATTAATTCCCGTTGCCAAGACAACTAGCTTGATGACGTCATTATGACGACAGTAAAGTGCAACGTGGGATAGGCCTAAACGGAACTGTACTGTTTTAAATTTTTTCATGGACAATATTGTTGCAGAAAAGTAGTTCGACGAAATAAAAAGCATTTGAAAATTCCCTTTAAGAATATGTTCGCATACTCTAATTTTTCAACTAAAAATTATCAATATGGCACATACCAAGGGGATTATCTTCTGAAAATTTTAAACATTTATAATAAACGGTATCAGGAAACTGACACATACTTTCTCCCTCATTATAGAAACTTAATAAAAAAATACTATTACCAATTTATTGTGATTTTTTTATTTTTAACAGTCATTTTCCCATAAAAATCCATAAAATATAGGAAAAATCAACTTTTCTCAAAAACGGCTCGAACGATTTTGATTAAAATTTTACAGCTTATAGAAATTTAGGTCCCTAATAAACTATAAAATTTTAATCAAAATCGTTAGAGCCGTTTTTGAGAAAAGTTAATTTTTCCGATATTTTATGGGTTTTTATGGGAAAATTACCCTTAAAAATAAAAAATTCACAAAAATGAAAAAAATGCCTGGAGATACCGTGGATTAGTACCTCCATACCAAATTTCATCAAAATCGGACGACTGGTTTAGGCTCTAGGTCTGATAACATCCACACAGACACACAGACACACAGACACACAGACACACATACAGACACACACACAGACATCACTCCGAAAACCACTTTTTTAGGTTCAGGGGGACCCAAAACGGATATTTCCACCAAAAACTCAAACTCGAAAATTTTGACGAATACAATACTTTCTCCATATACTATGGTATAGGGGGAGAAAGTAAAAAAAAACTGAAAAGGTGTGGTTCTTGTTTTCTAATTATGTGTCGCCGCATATTTCTCTTTAAAGGTATTTGCTCCTAAATTAATTACAAATCTATACTATCAAATCTAATGGTTTCTGTCTGTGTGTGTGTGTGTGTGTGTGTGTGTTACTCAATCACGTAAAAACTACTGGTTGGATTTGAATTAAATTAGGCACACATATAGATCATGACCTGGAATGAGACATAGGCTGGAATTCAATTAGATTTAAGGGTTGAAACAACCCCTAAAACAATAAATATTTATTATTATACTTCCATTAAGACTAGAGAGCTGGAAATTGGTACATTTATTTCTTACTAGGGGAGACCCCTGCGTGCTTCGCACGCCAAACCCCGATAGAACCTTCTAAAAACATATGTTATGTTTTATTTATAATAAAGATGTAGGATTAATAATAACCTTAAAACTAAGATGGTAAATAATGTTAAATGTTCAAATCAAATTATTTCTTATTTTTTATAAAATCAGTTATAATAAAGGTTAAAAGAACCAGTAAGGCTCAGGTCTTAATCAAAAACCTAACCAAATAGTTAGAAATACAAATAATTGTTTCATATTTTGAAATCAGCTGTTAATATTGGTTACTCACTATCAATTACCGTATAGTATCAATAAATAGGCCTACTATTAAATTATAATATGTCTTATTTATTTTTAATTAGGATGGAACATAGTTTTTCTTATTTTTCAATTCGTTAACGCTAGTTTTTATTGGTTTGGTTGTGTTGAAACAGTGTTGGTTCAGTCTAGGCCTAACTTGAAATATTATTTTATACTAAGCTGGACATTCGAATCAATTGTTTTATATGTTAGTTTATTCAATTGGTTGCTATGCTAATAAATGTAAATACATTGAAGAAGTTGGTTCATCTGTCTAGGCCTAACCTAAAATTATGTTTAATTTATTTTACCTGCTTTAACGGCAACATACACGCATAATTTATGTTTTTGTGCGCATCTTTGAATGATATAAGTTTCATCTTTCAATTGTTGGTATTTTTCGTTTTTTATAATGTTGCTTATTTATTGGTATTACTGCTGTTGGACGGTATGGGTATGCTGTGAATTTTTTCAAACTAAATTTACAAATATTGAAATAAAAATGTTTTTATCAGTATGAATTCTGACCTATGTTACTCAGGGATAGTGTAGCCTTTTATTGGTAAAACTATTTTTTCAATCGGTTCAGTAGTTCCAGAGATTACCACCCTACATACAAACAAAGAAACAAATTTGACCTCTTTATAGTCAGCTATTATAACTACAGTCAATAAACATACGTAATGGCGCTTACATTTTTGTTAAATATTGAGTATATTTTTTGTTGTTTTTATGTTCATTAGATGCTGTAGTTTTTCAAAAAGTATATAAAAACACTCGTGGATTCAAATGCAATGTTGTGTCAAAATATCAAAGCAACCGGTGAAGAACTTTCGGAGATTATCGATTTTGAACAGACGCACATTCACATTTGTATTTATATAGACAAGATATTATATAAAAAGTAAACCACATTTGTATTTTTCAGTGTACTGCTAAGGGGTGAAAATGTAACAACCCCTAAAACAATAATTAATTATTATACTTCCCATTAAGCTAGAGAGCTGGAAATCGGTACATTTATTTCTTACAATACATATATACTATGTGAAACATAATTTCATTTTATAGCGTGCTGCTAAGGAGTGGAAATGTAATAACAACCCCTAAAACAATAAACATTTATTATTATACTTCCCCCTTAATGCGGCGGATCTTTGGACCGTGTGCGAAGCTACGGGTACCTGCTAGTTCAAAATAAAATACTGTATTACGTATTTTATTAATAATCATTATTTTCATACCCAAGTATGACATTATGACTTTATGACATTGTTCATTAAAAACAACATTATTAGAAAACACGTTTTTCCCGCAAATTAAATGTTTAATGTTTTTACTTACTGTATGTTTTGATATTTAAAAAAATGTTCCTTACAGCAGTGATTTATTTCACAGGTCTTTCGAATAAAGTCACCTAACAAAACTCAAATTCAAGGAGTATTGTTTTTTTACATTTTGTTTTTTTACACGACCTTATAGGTCTTCTCGTTCTCCCAAAATCGATCAAAACGTAAAATACCATAAAAGTGCTAGGTTCAAATCCACGGGGGGCAGCTTTTGTTATCCGTGTTGGTCCGCTGCGATCAAAGCGAGCAATCCAAAATGCTAGGCCACAAGGTCGGAAAGCGAGTTTTTCCATTGCGAGCGAAACGAAGCAGGCGTGAGCCTGGGTTGTGGAAGCTGCGATTCAAACAAATTCTACTTATATATTTCCTACACGCAGGCAGCTATTCAACGTCTTCGTGAGTAGACCAATTCGCCAAATAGTTGGTTGAAACATAAAACTCATGTAGGCCTGCTTAATTTTTTAAATTAGCTCAACTCACGTCAGCTGTTCATATAGTCAAAAGTAGGGTTTTAATTTTATAATTTTGTGACTAAACGCTCTCTCACACCCTCCGGTGTCCCTCTCTAGGAACTCCTTTGATCAGTCGATCAAGGTCACAACTCAACCTAATCATATTATCCAACAATACTAATCCAAGCGTTCAATCCATAACAAGGTTGCGCTAAGAACAGAACCTTGAGGCAGTCCCCAAACGGATTACATGTAATTTTGACCAAAGGTCGTTGGAGAATGTTAAACGGTACGTTACAGAAACTTCCTTGAACGTGATTCGACGTGATCCAACCACCAGCTGTCGCACCTACGTGATATGCCTACGTGAAATCTTCTTTAGACTCCACAACCGTCGTTAATGTGTAGGTTTGATAAAGGCATACGTCAAATAAGTACTTTGGTCAGAAAGGCGTGTGTGTTTTAAGCCTACTCTTTAATGAAAACAATGAAATTAAATGTTTTGTTCCCACGTGTTGATAGAATAATAAACGGGAAGTGTTTTTACAGATAGCAGTTTACTTTTATAAACTACGTTATGAGAATTACGTGTTCGTCTGTTTTGTCTCATTTTACACGGTTAAGTGGGTATTACAGACAGCATGCTGATGTGCATGCTGATGGAAATGTTGTGTGACCTATTACATGCATCAGCTTGCAGCGCTACAAGTTAAAGAGTTTCCTAGGTGAGGAGCACTGAAGGGATCGGACGCATGCGCAGTACGTAAAGCTGATGTCCGTTTGTGAAAATATCAAAACGATCCGATGTTTGTCAGCATGCTGATATCAGCTTGCACACGACATTTGAACCCTATACAAA
>JAGFPH010001661.1:180923-236938 GCA_018207615.1 Philaenus spumarius
GGCGTGCGAAGCACGCAATGCTCTGTGTATTGAAAATACTCCCAATACGGGGGTTGGAAGTAAAAACCAGTTGGGCAAAAGTAAAGAACAAATTATTCCAGTTAATTTTCATTACAAAAGTAATGTATTCTCTTACAAGTAAATACTAGATTACACTTTTAATTTGTCTTATCTGTGTGTATTTAAATTCGTTGCTACAATTTAGTCTATCGCTTCAGTATTCCACCTGAAATGAACGTGTGCCGCGTGCCTACTCTGTATTGCCTAACTCAATGACGCATAACCCAACTATTATTTAGATTACCGTCACTTTATGTGTTCCTTATCGCGAGCGTGAGGCTACGTTTGGGGAACACAATGACTCATTGTTTCGTCTCGTGCTGAAAAGAACGCATTGTGGTCCACAACACAGCTGATTTACTTTGTTATTGCAACGGCCTTCGTAATCTGTTATTGAGGTTTCATGCTTGTTTTAATAACAGCGGGAAATCTGTTCTATAAAGTTGCCTGTTCACTGGAGAGTGATTTTCACAGAGCAAGTCTAGCTAGGCCACTCTAGCTAGGCTGAGTGCGTACTCTACTGTAAAGTAGTTTTCCCAAGGTAGAGCGGAGGTAGACAAATCTAGCTAGAGCACTCTCTGAACCTGTGTACACTGCTAAACGTAAATACACCAGATAGAGCAGCGCTAAAAATTTCTGAGAACAGTGTGAGTCTAAGTTTTTTTTTAGCTGTGTTGTGAAATTAAAATTTTTTCAAGAGAGCGTTTAGCAGCTGGGTGGTTGTGTGTGCCTTGTTAAAAGAGAAAATTATGAAGAGTTTTCATAATTTTAAAAATCACAGGCAGATTAATTAGATACATATCAGAAATACATAATTTAAAAAAAATACTATGTAAAAACAACAGACTTTATCTAGGCCTACGTAACTATGATCACGGGGGTTTTTAACTCGGTAAATGTGTACAATAATAAGGATTATAAAACTGTAGACCTATGTGTTCAAATTTTGTTTGTATATACATTATTATGTATCTAAAGAAAGATAAAAAATATTATCTTTTAATTGCTTTGTATTTCATATTGATAGATCAAATGATTTAGAAGAAATTATCGAATATGTGTGTATATCAGGTATCTTAAAAGTCCGCCCCGCGTAAAAAAATATTATTTTTTTTATTAATGGAAATTGACAGATTTTCTTTGGGGATTGTTAACATGACCTAAAATTGGTTTTTTTTTAGTATCGTAAATTTCAAACCATCCCCAAAAATGGGGTATTTTGGGGGTAAGTCGAAAATTTTAAATGAGAAACCATATTGAGTGACACCTCATTTTAAAGGCGCAAACTGGAGGTCCGTATGTTGACTCTATCCAACATAATGGTCAATCAAAGTTATAATTTTCCCAAAAAAACTCCTATTTAAAGTTTTATTAATAATTATGTCACAATGAGTAAAACCTTTAGCACTCACCTCATTTTCATTCAGATTAAGTGCTCGAAATGAGAACCATCGACTTCTTGACAAAAATACAGCCTGGACTCAAAGTGTTGCCTAACATTTCCCCAACATTTCTTGGTGTGATAAGGTGACATATTTTATAACTTAGATTGAGCAACCTACTGGATGAAACCCTTGTAAAAAATAACAGATGTATTATCTTTTTGATGTTATTTAAATGGGGAAAACCATTTTTTTTTTAAATAATAATAATTTTTCTGAAAAATTTTTTTTTTTTATTTAGTCTAAGTCACGTTATTTTGAATAAATAACGGAAATTCCCACCCGAATCTATAAAAATTGCTATTTTGGCTTATAATTAAAAAAAATCATAGAATTCAAAAAATGTGTGTAAATTAATTAATTTGTGCTTAGACATTCTTAATCTTAAAAATTTTATTTAAGTTACAGAACTTAATAATGCATATGTTGTTATAAATTCAAGATTCCTAAAATTTACAAAATAATTAAAAGTGTAATTTTCGTAATTAAAAAAAAAGTAACTACCCGAAAATTTTATTTATGGAACTTTATTTATTTCAATACAGTTTCCAACGTTGAAAGTTTTTTTCCAATCTTTCCTTATGATATAATACAGGTATATTTTTAATTGAATCACTTGGTTTTTTTATTTGAATTTATATGTATACATGGGTTCTTATTTACGATTATGCCATCGTAAAGCTGACAGTTTCGTCTTGAAAACGGCCTACTACAATTATTTATGTAATATATTATAACTATGCAATAGTTTTAATGTAGGCCTACTGCGCCGCGCTTCAAAAAAATAGGTTTCAGCCGTGCGGCCGAGTCGCGAGGCTGTGGATACATACCTGTTTATCGACAACCCAAAATATTAAGGAATTTAAAAAAAAAACATTTTTTTCGACTTTGGGTAGACTGGTAAATTTGTTCTTATATTAATCTACATACTTTAAGGTAGTTATAAAAAAAATCAGCCGTATTACAAATTGCTGATTGTTGTGACCTACATCGACTGGGCTATTATGCTTATATATTTCTTTAGATTTGTATGAGATAAAGTACCGAGAGTTTCTATGTATGAATAATAGCAAATGCTGGAATATTTCGACCTATAAAGGCATAGCTTATAATGTATAATTCCGCAATAATTTTTTTTACCAAACGTGTCGTATAGTATTGCCATTTCAAAAGATAAGTCTTCAGATTTGTCAAATTTGTTCCCTCTTTAATCACAGAAAAAATACTAGTAGGATTTGCTTGCAGTAAATGCTAGGGTATTTTATGTTTATACGAATGAGCACACACTGCTTTTTTTGTGTTCGGACATTTTAAAGCCTTCCCCTCAACCAGTGTAGTTGGGCATTTGCTTTGCTTAAATTCATTCGGCGCATTTTGTTGATTAGAGCAGAAGTCACTTTTTATTATAATAACTTATACGGCAGTTGCATGATTGTGACATTCTTATATATAATTGAGCCACGGATATAACTGTCAATTAATATTTAAAATATGATAAGAGTGTTGCAACACAACTTTTGTCAGAACTCCAGTCTCATTGTGAAATACTGTCGTACCAGTTCCTATATGTTAAATTATTTATTGTAATTATATTTAAATAAATACAACGTCTAGTTTAGTTAACAATAAATTTCCATTTGTATTCCAATTATTGTACTCTTAGGTACAATTATGTAAATAATACGTCCGCCATATTGGAACTATTTTCTATATGAATTTAGTTTACCTCAAACCGGTTTCCTGTTGTTTAGTTTTCTTATATAATTTTAACTCATTTGCAAGCATACATTAATGAGGATGTACGCGTTTACTTTAAATGTATTCTTAACGAAAATAATTGACTAAGAAAATACTATATCAAAATTAAAATGTTTGCATTTAACGACCTTCAAAAATGTCTTAAGGCCATTTTGGATTTCAACGCCCATAAGGGCAATGTTAAATGCGTAACAAGATTACTCATTGACGATGATCAGATAATTATTGGACAGTCCGATTATGTTTTCAGTTTTTTAAATTCCTTTTTAACTAAATTTGATCTTTGTCTTAGCTCAAAATCAATGTTTTCGGTTTTGTTTCTTTTCCAATAATGCAAATATCAAAAATGTAAAAAGATTCCACATTCAAAATTTAAATACCTTTCAAGTAAAAGTGATTTCAGAAAACTTAGAGGTTATCACATTAACTTCGTCGCTGAGGAGTACTAGAAAAAAGTAATGTTTTGAATATGTGTGAGAGAGCTGTATTTAATCCAAATGTATAGATTTTTCAATATATCCTGTAAATAAGGGTATTGCAACTTAATATTAGATTTTGAAACTGCCCTCTATTTGCAAGCTGAAGAAGAATGAACCCAAAGCTAGTAATGTAGAGCTCTGCTACTTGGAGGGCTGTAGTCGATTCCAAAAATATTATTTCGCTCTCCTGCCGAGCCTTAAGCGCAACCTTGGCTGTATTTTCTGCAGAACAGTGGTTAAAAATTGCAGCTTAAAAATTTTCGTAATTTTATACATGATTTTAAAGTAAAATTTGACTGAAAAAACGATGTTCAAATCTGATTTTGTACATCTAATTCTTGTTTTAAGTTATCGTCAGTCAAATGAGCGAAAACGCAAAATTATGATTCAAAGTAACCAAAAGTAAAAACAAATCGCATATTTCTATCTATGTATATAAAAGCGAAATACCACTCCCTCACTCACTCATGCACTCACTCACTCACTGACTCACTCATCACGATTTCTCAAAAACTACCGAACGGATTGAAATGAAATTTGGTATGTAGCTTCCTCTAGGTGCTCACTAAGAAAGGGTTTGAAAAAATTCGAAATTTTAGGGAGGGTTTGGGGGGATCAAAGTTATTAAATCACGATTTCTTCAAAACTACCGAACGGATTGGAATGAAATTTGGTATGTAGCTTCCTCTAGGGCCATAGGTGCTCACTAAGAAAGGTATGAAAAATTTCAAAATTTTAGGAGGGGTTTGGGGGGATGAAAGTTACTAAAATCATAATTTCAGATCTTTTATTATTATGACAATAGTGCTTTTATTATTTAAGATCTATATATATATAAAAGCCAAATACCACTCACTGACTGAACACTTAAAAAGAATACAATTACGTTAAAAAAACTTAAAATGCCAACCACCACGGGCAACGCCGTACGGGTCAGGTCGTACAGTCTTTAAAAGTTTCCTTTTAAAATGTGAAAAAAATACTAATTGTAATTAACTCCCTAAGCTTTGTTAATTAACAAGATTAGAGCAATGACATAACTTTAAAAAAAAGGGCAACCCTAATCTCAAAAACAGTTTTGCAAGACAACAAATATAAAAATAAAATTAATAATAAGAAGAAAATAACTTATTTTAAGTGAAATTACTTTTAAAGTAAATCAGCTGTTCGTGAAGTTTATTGCAACATGGCGGATCCAAGATAGTCATTTCAACCCCACCACAAAGTGGTTCTCTTATCGCTTCGAATAACTGCATTAATTTCTATACCATGAGACTCTTACTTGCCGTATCCAGACTGTCTTTTCAACCGCCCTGTGTATATTTATTGTAGGCATACAAGGCCCATTTATTCCGATACGGGTGTATTTGCACTTTATAAAACTGTATTGTGCAAATAGACGTTACTATCAACAAAAGACAAGAAATTATATAACTATTATGTTTATTATATTTACACGTTGTTCATATCTATGTTGATTTAGATCCTTTCTTTTATGTTTCTTTTTAAATATATCATTTGTATCAGTAGTTTTAAAGTTTTTTACTGCTATTCCTTAAATCTATAAAGTCTAATCGCGTAAGATGTCACCCATTATCTGGAGATCTTAAATAGTCATTATTACTCTGAAAGTATGTCTAAGTGGACGCCCCCTCTAAGTAATTTTCCAAGGCCCGTACAGGGGTCCAGCACGGCCCTGTTTAGAATATCTGTATTTATTGTTTTGTGTATAACTATTATTACATTTTATTTCCTCATTATTTCTTTTTTCCCTCATTAATGACATGTACTCCTAAACTTCAAATAATATTCTCGTCCCTAAAAAAAACAAACGATCTGAGCACAGAATTATTTGAGGCAATTAAGAGTATCTTTTATTACAACAACAACTATAAATAATAAACATTTTACCAAAGAAAAGCTTCCTCCTTAGACCTTAGTAATTTTTTTTAAACTTCACTTTAGCTAACGAAGTTGACTTTTTCCAGCTAGGGAATTTTTTCCCCTTTAAGTTGGCAATCAAGATGCAATGAACTTGTAATCAATAGTTGTGATTTCAGTTTGGAATGACTCTGTGAAGTTCCTCGAGTATTAATACAACAGGCGGGAGGCGGAGGGAGGGACCCAGGTGCTAAATATAACCAAAGCCCCCCTCCCCCCCACAATGGCCTTGACGCCTAACGTCCCGACGCCGAACTAGACTAGTTTCAACTATTCTGTGTAAAGTGTGTTTTGTGGCCCCTTGTTGTGTCATCTACATTGTGTGTGTGTGTAGTGAAAAAATATCGTAAAAGTATCTGTGATCAAAAATGATGGTTGGTTTTAAATAGTCCTAGTTTTAGAGTTAGTGATATTATTTACTGGTTTTCTGAACAATAAAAGAAGCTTTGCTATTTATGTAGTATAGGGGTTGATTTTGCGTCAAGGAGAGGGGTAAAATCATATTTAAAAGAGGACCTTTCTTACTTTTAATTACTTCAAAAATGTTAAATCGAAATTTTAATAAAAAGTAAAACCTTATTGCTTTATACTACAATTAATTAATGTGATAGTGTTTTGGTAGAAAATATAACTTTTAAGAAGATTGTCTGCATGCGTCAAGTAAATAGCTGCAGCTTCAGATTGGCTATACAGTAATTACAAAACCATGCACCCTCGAAACATTTAAGCCTACGTTTCTAACAAAAAACGTATACTAAAAACGTAATTTTTACAACAATGGATAAAATGGGTAGTAATGGGTGTTTATTTTTTTTTTAATTTTTTTTTATAAGTTGTTAGGTCACGTCTTTAAAGACCATAAAACTCAGAAAAGTGCCCCATATGAATTATGTTATACATACTAAATATACTTTTACTTTCTCACTATACTATAGTATAGAGAAAGTATAGTGATCGCAAAAAAAATCGATGTTGAGATTTTTGTGGAAATATCCGTTTTGGGACCCCCTGAGTCCAAAAAAGTGTTTTTTACAAAATGTCTGTCTGTATGTATACAAAGCTAGAACGAAAACTATTCGATCGATTTCAAACAAATTTGCACCAGACAAAAAGTTTTTGATTCATTTTGAAAAACAACCCCCTTTATGGCCAAAAAAACCCCAAAAAATAAGTTATTATTTTTTTATAAAAAAACGGCTCTAACGATTTTAATGTACCCTACCATATGCAAAAAACCGCATCTTTCTAAAAATTCTCTTTTAGCTAATAATAACAATAATAACTGATTTTGGGGATTTTTTGGCCATAAAGGGGGTTGTTTTTCAAAATTTTTCAAAAACTTTGTTAGTGCATCTATACAGGCCTAATTGACGTGTTTCGTGCAAATTTGTTCGAAATCGATCGAATAGTATTCTCTCTAACTAATAATAATAATATTTATTAGTTAATCTCCTACTTTAATATCACCTCTCCTACCCCACCTACAAAATAATGAAGTCACAATGAATCTGTTTAATAATTTAAATATGTTTATGAGAAAGTATGTGCCAGTTCCTGGTACCGTTTATTTAAATAGAAACTATAACCACAATACAAATTTTGTAACTGTCATGGTATTATATTACAATTAAAATGTCTTGATTTAAATTATAGATTGTTTACCATCATTCTTTTCTAGAACACAATATTTGCGTAGTAAAACTTGCAATCGGTTTGGTGCGCTTTAAGTTAAACTATACTATTTTGTTCCCTGATCATTCATCGGCCAATGTCAAACGCAAACTAAAGGCCCGACACTAGGCGTTGTGCCACAATCTGAAAATAATAAGGGTTAGCTGTTTAACATTTTTGTAATGAAAACGTATTTCTACAGAAAGAAATGTATTATTAAATCTGTAATGTCACAATAGTTACGGCGAGACAGAATCCAAAACCATGGTACAACTTTATATACGTAATGTCCGAAATGTTCCGAATGTTAAATAAGTTTTTAACCGTTATAAATAAAAACATGAAACTTTCCTGATTTGTTTTTACATTTTTTTCCGTAAATTTTCAATGTTAACACCTATAGAATGTTTAGACGTGTAAAATGGCCTAAAGAAATATTTTTTACGACATTTCTGAATAAATGGCGACCAAAAAACTGCACACTTAAAAATTGCTACCGTTTGATTTAGGTTATAATTTAACAAATTTTACTATTAGATTTGGTCTCTTTCAATGTCAGTGATCTGTACGAATCCAGAATATGAGTTGAAAATAAAAACGAGGGCGATTTACAACAAAAATAAGTGAAAAACCAAAAAAGGAACCATCTACGTGCTCTCCTTCACCCCGCTCACCTGCTAGGAGCGGGGACTTTTAGCATGTTTACCTCCTAACTAGTCCAAACAATGTCCCAAAAAATGGTGTTCTTCCATTTCCCTGTACACCCCCCTTTTGAGCATTAATTGACTGAACTATATAGTGATATAAACGTAATAAGTTTCAAGTCTTAGAATGTTGTAATAGAAACCGACAGTTAACAGTGAAAATGCTGTTAAGATAAGATTGTTACATTTTGTCAATTACATAACAGTCAGTTTACACTCCTAAGTTTGGGAATATCGTAAGCCTATCGATTTTTATTTCACATTTGGATTCTTCCACTTCGCGTTATCTCAGAGTTGGGCAAAATATGACTCAATTGTGTCATTGTAAAGTCAATAACTGATTCAAACCAGGCCAATGTGTCTGCCTCCATCCTCTTCCTTTGTTCACTTTTATTTTCCTTTCATTCAAAAAGGAAGTGCGCTCGTTTCTGAAAAACAATAATTTTCTCTATCGTGAAGAATTTTTAATTTTCTTCCAGTGTTCGTTATTCAGATCAACACGAAGTGTACTTATCTAAAATATTTTCCTGATAACTATAGTTTGTCCAAACAGCCGTGCGTTTGGATCTGTTATCTTGATTTTGATTTAGTTTCTTTGTTTTTTTTTGCATACATTTGAAATCACTACTAGAATTACTGTAGTTATATACTTTATTGTGATCGTGCTAACTCAAATAAACTGGCAATAACCCTTTTCAAATAGTCAAATTTATTATTTAATAACTTACTGGCCATAAAACCGCTTAGAGTTGTCACAATTGTACCCTGTTTGGACTCATTTTGCGAGTTCAGTAATTAGAGTAAAAATTAAGTAAAGTTAACAGTTAGAAAAATGTGATTTTGTAGTTGGTGAAGAAAGATTAGCGCCAGGTAGGGAGTGTGAGTGTGTCTGCGCGTGGGGAGCGAGGATCGATTTTACGGTTCAGAGCACACGGCTGTTTGGACAAAGTATAACTTCATAAGTATCCAATTTTAACAAAATCTTGTGATTACATCTTTTAGTAGAAAACCAGTATATTTTCTGTAAAGGTCCCCAGGATATTCAATGGCATAAGCTGCGTGTGGTTTCTTATTACAGACTTTTAAAAACAAAAACATTATTAACAAACACTTATTCAAATATCAATGAGTTACCTTATATAGATTCCACCACCTGACTTCTTTCTTGTTATAACACTTATCTGCTCCATCTTCAGAGTCTTAGGTCATTTGGTACGATGTGTCATTTGGCATGTGTCGCGTTATGTCGACTGTTATTTGTGTAAATATAATAAGTTTGTCCGCAATTTTGTTGAACTTTAATGTACTAAGGTTCTGCTCCAGTAAAAAAGAAAGCGATCGGCGACTCCAGCGCTTCACTCTATAGCCGTATCTAAACAGTGCAATTTCTTACAGCTGAGCGTTTTGACACTGCCTTATTTAAAACCATTTTATAAAAATATTTCTTTTGTAATTGAGTGCTGCAAAAAAAAATGAATATTATTTATAAAATTGCAGATACGGCTTGCGATTGACTTGAATTGTACATGTTTTATTGTGTAAGGAAAAAAGGTGAAACTAGCTACTTAAAAAATGTCAACCCTATGTTTTAGGGTTTCAACCAACAATTTGGGAAATAGGTCTAACACACAATGAATCGCGTGCTTCGCACGCCATTCCGCGTATTGGGAGTATCTTCAATACACAAAGCATTGCGTGCTTCGCACGCCAACCTCCGTTTTGGAAGTATCTTCAACACACAAAGCATTGCGTGCTTTTCACGCCAACCCCCGTATTGGGAGTATCTTCAATACACAATGCATTGCGTGCTTCGCACGCCAACCCGACGGTAGAATCCACCACATGGCTTTGAACCGGGCACTTCTATGGTATTTTACGTTTTGATCGATTTTGGGGGAACGAAGCGAGCTATAAGGTCGCGTAAAAAAGCGAAATGTGCAGAATAACATCCTACATTTATATTTGTAGAAAAAACTAAAAAACAAATTCATTCTCGTAGGAACAATATCAAAAAATAGTTACTTCCGGTCAAAAGACGCGCTTCCGATTGTTGAATTTTTTTGGCTAACGAACTCGACCGAGCGACCTAGACAACCAATATGTGTACCAAATTTGAACCAAATCGGACTTAAAATGCGGCCGCTAGAGTGCGAACACATATATACATATATAGATATGATTTTTAATGACACCCCAAAACGTGTTCTGGGGACCATGATAGGTGCTCATTTGCTACACCCGACCTTGGGTCTTACCATAAGGGACACTGCAATAGCTCATTTTTCCTATGGAAATTCGCTAATAAATGGTTTTAAATTAAACATTACTCTTACGGGATAAACATCCGAGATGGCCGCCACTACAGCAGATCCTTATTGATCTCAAGTGAGTGGAAAACTCTGCAAACATGGATTTACCCTATATATTTGAAATTGTTATGTTAATATACCTACAAACTTTTTTAAAACTGAAATAAAACCATTTTCTACTTGCATTTTCTCGTCTTTGTCCGAAATGCCCACAAACAGTACTTAGCTCCAAACATTGGAACATTTACGAACAGATGCGACTGAGTCGGATTGACTTCGCCTTGACCAACATGTGATGACTCAGTCAAGTCCAAATATGTTCGTTCCGTGAAACGTGTATAACCGTGAAAAAACCTTCTTTGCCAAGGAAAACGAGATTTGTGATATTCAAATATAAATTCTCGGTCGTTTAAGAATTTTAAATTAAGTAAGCGTGCGACTATCTAAAGACATGCCTAGACTTTTTTTTATAACAGGAAAATTCATTTGCGTTTTATTTTAGAATGAAGAAACTGTTACATTTGGACTGACTGGAGTAGAATGCTACAATTTAAATACTTTTACTTTCTCACTATACTCTATAGTATAGAGAAAGTATAGGCCTAGTGATCGCAAAATAGTCGATGTTGAATATTTGTGGAATATTGTGGAATATCCGTTTTGGGACCCCCTGAGTTCAAAAATGTGGTTTTTACAAGATGTCTGTCTGTATGTTTGTCTGTAATGTCTGTCTGTCTGTAAAACTATTCGATTGATTTCGACCAAATTTGCACCAAACATGCCAATTAGGTGCACGAAAAAAGGTTTTGTAAAATTTTGAAAAACAACCCCTTTTTGGCCAAAAAACCCCCAAAAAATAAGTTATGGTGATGTGGTTTTTTAGTGATGTCTGTCCGTACAGATGTGTACAGAGCTGGAGACCACACCAACGGTCCGATTTTGATGAAATTTGGTATGTAGGTATAGTTCTGGAATATCTCCAGGTGTTTCTTTCATTTTTTCACATTTTTGATTTTTAAGGGGTTTTACCCCCCAAAAATGGCAAAAAAACTAGAAAAATCTAAATTTATCAAAAACGGCTATAACGATTTTGATATAATTTTGCTTATTTGTAGCCCTTAATGTACCCTACCATATGCGATAACCCTGATCTTTCTAAAAATTCTCGTTTAGCTAATAATAATAATAACATATTCTTAGGAGATTTTTGGCCAAAGAAGGGGTCGTTTTCAAAAATTTTCAAACCCTTTTTTCGTGCATCTATACAGGCCTAATTGACATGTTTGGTCCAAGTTTGTTTGAAATCGATGGAATAGTGTCCCATCTCTAGCTAATAATAATAATATTTATTAGTTACTCTCCTACTGTAATGTATCCCCTCTCCTACAGTCACAGTGAATCTGTTTAATAATTTAAATATGTTTGTGAGAAAGTATGTGCCAGTTTCAGGTACCATTTATTTACTTTACTAAACATCTGTAAAATGTAAAACAAACACTTCAAATAATTTAGATCTATAATCAGTGTATATTTTAATTTTACTGTATGCCAATAATAATTGTCTACTATCAATACATCGTAGTTGAGCGTATTAACTGGATTTAGCAGGCGTGAAACAAATATTTCTCAGTTGACCGCAGCTCTCCACGTGGCAGAGCTGTACACTACTAACATTCAGTTTGTGTGCGTTACATTCTTCCGCTAGCAAATATAGGGCAGCTTCATAAATGCGGAAACCAGACGGTTACAGACGTAACCATGACTGTAAACTTACTGAAAAGCGCATGCGTGACAATGTATAAGAGAATGTGTTATTAAACACAGCTTTCTCTCGCACATTCCAAATTAACGGGTATATTATTTTTCTAGTATTACTCCGCGAGTAGCAAGTTCATGTGATTACCACCAGAGTGCAGGTTAAACACTCGAGTACGAACTTTTCACATACATGCTCCACAATAAAGTAGATTTTTGGAACGAAACCCCGTTATACAATTGTTGTGATAATGAATGTAAATACATTAAGAAACAGGTGTTACGGTTCATCAATTTTAGTTAGGAGACGTTCGGTTCCGTTCGGCGTAGTTCGGATATTATCGTCGGTGTTAACAATTAAAAGTCAGTCAAATTATCTGACTATTGTAATTTTGTAATGCAGATTCAAAAACTACAAACAAAACTACAGATGAAATACAAACTTAGAAAAGTAAATTAATATAATTTTACATTTTGGTACAAGTATTACTGTTTCCAAAATTTATGTCTTGTGCACATTTATGGCACAGTAAGTGTTTCGACTGATATAATTTCAATCTTTCAATTGCCGTTTATTATTGGTTTTCTTTTATATGCAAGTATTTACTGTTTCCATACGTTTAATGTTATTATAACAAAGGTGTAGAATTAATTATAACCTCAAAGCTAAGACGTAAACACAGTTAAATATCCAATCATTGTGTTTACATTCAATAAACATAAAATGTCGGTTCATCACTCTAGGCCTAACCTAAATTTATTGTGCGTATGTTTAATTTATTTTACCTGCCTTACCGGCAAAATACACACATAATTTATGTTTTGTGCACATTTATGGGACAGTACGTTTCGAATGATATAATTTTAATCTTTCAATTGCCGTTTATTATTGGTTTTCTTTTACATACAAGTATTTACTGTTTCCATACGTTTAATGTTATTATAATGAAGATGTAGAATTAATTATAACATCAAAGTTAAGATGCTAAACACAGTAAAATGTCCAATCATTGTGTATACATTCAATAAACATAAAATGTTGGTTCGTCACTCTAGGCCTAACCTAAAATTATTGTGCGTATGTTTAATTTATTGTACCTGTCTTAACGACAACATACATACAATAATTTTTAGGTTAGTCCTAGACTTAAAATTACTTTCTAGGCCTTAAAATTACTTTAAATATCCAATCATTGTGTATACATTCGATAAACATAAAATGTTGGTTCATCAGTCTAGGAATAACCTAAAATTATTGTGCGTATGTTTAATTTATTTTACCTGCCTTAACGGCAACATACAAACATAGTTTATGATTTGTGCACATTTATGGCGCATGCGAAAATACATTCGTGATGAACTTCGTTCCTGATGGGGGTCCCACGACCGCTCACATCTACTGTTTTTCGTCATAAATTATCCAAATTTGTTGAAATTGCTTTTACGTGAAAGGTAAATTAAACTTCGAATGTGGCCTTTACATTTTTTATATTTGCATTATTGAATAAGAAAAAACAATCGCAAACTTTTATTTTGATTTAAGTCAAAGAGCGAATTTAGTTAAAAGCAACCAATATCCACGTTCGGGCTGTCCTAAACTAGAAATTGATATATTCGGAATAATTTTCTGATCATTATTACGCCAGTAATTTTGTCAAAACATTCAAATGATAAACAGTTTTCCAGTAGGAACGAAGGTTGACCCTGGACTACATCAGCTGTACTCTAGTACCACAACGACGAGTCTTTTATTATTATCAGTAATGATAAGGAACGAATAAATGCACATCTGTACGTTCTCGAATGAATCGGTGGTGTTATCGACTACTCTGCCATATTGGATCCATCTCATAAAAATAGTGAAACATTTGTGGTCTGCGGTTGCAACCAACAGTCCAACAATGAGGCCTTGTAAATTTTCAAAGACAAATTTGTCATGTCTAATCAGACACAATGTTATCACAGTTGATGATTTTAATCTTGTAGTTAGCACAGATGAATCATCTTTCATATCAGTTGTATGTAAATATTGTTTTTAGTATAATTTACCATTACATTATTATATCGCATTATAACAACTTTTCCTTATCTAATTTAATTGCAATAAACTAAGCTTACCCACTTGAGTATAAAACCTCACCTAATCTAATCCAGCCAAAACTAACCAGACACAGTAATAATAATAATAACAATGACACTAATTCTCACACACCTGCGTTCAAATTCAAACGCGTTTCGACGAAAAACACGTCATTCTCAGTGATAAATGAACTACAACTAACAAATAATAACTATCAAATCTAACTAGTTATAATTCACTAGGGGGCTCCACCCCCTGCTTGCTTCGCTCACCAACTCCAGCGGCGAAGCAAATACAAACAGATTATTGTACACTGTTAAAATTGTAAATACAATTATTGTCTGATTATAAATTAGCCAAGTTGGTTGCTATGGTAATAAATGTAAATGTTTTCATGCGACATGATTTGGTTCGATATAGGCCTGACCTAATAGTTTGTTGCGGTTTTTTCCAAATCAGTTATTTTATTTATAATACATAACAACTGCCTTGTCATTAACTTTTTTTAGTTTCATGATTATGGTATCCAAGTCGCTTCATAAAATGAAATAAATACAGGAAGTATTTTACCTGGTTGTTAGTCCGTTTTGTGACTTCTTGAGTTGTCCTACTTACGACGCGTTTCGAGACCGTGATCTCATTATCAAGTATATAATATATTAATCACTATTCAGGTCGTCATATAAAAAAACACAAACACATTAATAATAACAAAAAGTACACAACACATAATTTACAGTGTGACACTGATTGAGCCGGTTGGTGTGCACCATCTTACCGTCTACGGCACACTCAATCCGGCTCAATCTGTGTCGCACTGTAAATTATGTGTTGTGTACTTTTTTATATACATACAGATATATTTTGGAGTACTAAAGATTGGTACCAAAAAAAAATAGATATTTAATGCTACTACGAGTGAGGTGTAGTTTAAAAAGGGCTTTATTTAAAAAACTCAAAACAATGATTTTACAATTTTGTGATAATCCTGAAATTATTTAAAGACAATTGTGCTCTCAAATCGTTCTGCCTATATTTACAAACTGCTGTAGCAAAATTTTCTAAAGAATTGCTATTGGGGGAACTTATATATTTCACCGGCATCATTGATAATATTTCTGTAAAACTTTCAAATTGGTTGACAATATGTAACACTAGGCGGACTATTGTTTAATTTTAGTACGCTTAATATTTATTAAGAATATTAATGCAAATTTAATTTTGAAACAAACCGATCAAACTGTCGTTTTATCCCACAGAGGGAATCCACAGCCTTCACGATAGGCCTCGACCGTTTTTCTCCACAACACAATGCCTTCTATATATAGAGCAAGTAAAATGATAGTTAAAGTTCTTCCAGCAGTCGGAATGCTTACAGTAGAGTAGGTTACACGTGGTGGTATATTTCTGTCGGATAAACATATACACAGCTGTGAATGTATACACATAACTTCGATCCTAGCTTTAACTTGAGACGGATCTATGGGCCTTTATCTCGGAAGAAGTCTTGTGATCCATTTCTTTAATTTAATCAACGTCAGGTTAAAACTCTGAGATGAATGTAGTGTTATTTCGGTGTTCGTAATTAAAGGTACATGATTTTGTTATTTTAATACTCAAACCAATTTAATTTAGGTAATCATTATCTATACTAATATTACAAAGAGGTAAAATTGTTTGTATGTATGTAGGGGGTAATCTCTGGAACTACCGAACCGATTGAAAAAAAATAGCTTTACTAATAAAAAGCTACACTATCCCTGAGTAACATAGGCTATAATTCATTTTGATAAAAACATTTTGTAATTCAATATTTGTAAATTTAGTTGGAAAAAATTCTTGAGTTAGGCTTAGACTGATCAACACATGTATTTAGATTCATTACCATAGCAACCAATTGAATAAAATAACAGATAAAACAGCTGTTTGCTCTAATATTTCCATTAACAGCTGGTCAAACGTTGAAGCAATTATTATTTGCATTTCTAAGTTTCAGGTTAGATTTTATTAAAGTGAAAACCTCAGCCTTGCTGGTTCTTTTAAGCTTTACTATAACTGCTGTTATAAAAATATACGAAATAGTTTGATTTGACCTTTTAAGGCTCTTCTTTACCTTGAAGAAAACTCCCCGAGTGTGCCGTATGATTTCAATACGAAAGGTCCGACTAAAGCCGTAAAATCGTTGAAACATGCATTCGTAATAACGTGTTTCGGTTTCTTTTTATAAATTAATAATCTGGGAAACTACTTTAAGTTATAAAGAAGGTTTTATATTTTTTACGTGTTAGCTTAAAATATGGAAATTATTGCTTAAAACTCCCAAAAAGTGCGTTGAAAGTGATAGATTTTTACGCAGTTAAACTGTTGATTAAAATGAGTTGCCGTCGATTTCTTTCAATTATGAGATATAAGACAAAAGCACAAAGCCTTTAAGAACAGTTTAAGATGTTTCACAACTCTTTAGGTTGAAAAACGGCGTCTGAAACACGATAGTACGAAGTGTATATTTTTCAACGACCACATATGTGGTCGTTGATATTTTTGCTGTTTTACGCAAGGTTAGAAGCCCCTTAACATTATTTACCATCTTAGCTTTGGGGTTGTTATTAATAATACACCTTTATTATAGAGAAAACATAACATGATTATGTGTATAGAAGGTTCCAACGGGGTGGGCGAGCGGAGCACGCAGGTGTTTCCCCTAGTCATGAATATATTCATTTTTGCAAATTTCAAGAAGAAACCGGTGCGTTTACTTCGGAAACATTCGTACATTTTCGTATGACAAATAAACATAGTCAATTACTAATTTTTTCTTCATCGTGATATTGATAACTTCTGAACCATTTGATATATCAATATGAAATAAAGAGCAACTAAAAGATCATGTTTTTTATTTTCATATATAGGCCTATAAATGTAAATAAATACACAATTTTAACAAATAGGCCTACAGCTTTATAATCCTTAAAATTGTACACATTTACCGAGTTAAAAATCCCCGTCAGCATGGTTAGGTGGCCTGGATAAAATCTGTTGTTTTTAAATAATAGTATTTTTAAACGAAGTATTTCTGTTGTGTATCTAATTAATCTACCTGTGATTTTTCACAGAGCATTTCACACACACAGTTCTCGGACAGGCTGCAGATTAGATTTACTGTCGTTTATCTATGTGTGTGTGGGCAAATATCTTAAGATATGATCCGCAGACGAAATCTTTAGGCTAGTTGAAAGTTTTGTGACAGATTTACTTGCATTTCATATGAAATTAGCGATAAATCTGTACCTTTTTCGACGGAATTTACGGACACTTACAGGCAAAATCATTTTTTATGAAAAGTAAAATCAAAGTAAATACAATTAAATTACTTGCTACTAGTATGCCTTCAAGTTTGATGACAGTACAATTAAATAATTATTAATTAATACAATTATTCTATAATTTTGAAATTTGAGGCTTTAACTTTGTGGAAGTTAATCATAATGAGGTTGATTAGAAAAACACACACTGTTACAATCCACACAACTATTTAATTACTCACGACCGGTTTCGAACTTTACAGAACATTAACTAGTGAAATACTAACCTAATAATACAAACAACACTAGATCTAAATATGTGAATGTGGGAGGGGAGCAGGTAGAAAAAGGTTAACTTCAGGGTAGGGCAAGAGAGGAGCAAACAAAGAAGGTGGTCAAGTGTAATAATTGATGTAAACAGAATGGGCAAAACTAAAGGATGGAAGCTATGAACAAACAGGATATTACAAAACAAAAGTACAAATATCTAGATACATGAGCACACAATTATGTAGATAAACAATTAACTGTAGATGTCAATAATGACAAACCACACGAACATAATTTTCATCCTAGAGTAACTAACTTGTCAAGTGTTAAATTTTCAGAAAGTGAAAGTAAATTATTGAACAAAGGACTCAAATACTGTCCTAATATCCCATTGAGTAAAAATGACATTGTGAAACTTGGCGTTGATATGGATGCAGCGTTTCACAAAGTAGAATCAGCCCCCAAAGATTTATGTGCTAGAATTATTGTTAAACATAGTGATGCTCAACAGAAAAATAGTGATGTGGTTACTTTAAAAAAATTGAGTAGAAAAATTAAGGCTAATGATTTAAAAATAGCAAAAGCAGATAAAGGAAACTCAATAGTTATAATGTCACGCAACGACTACGTCCACAAAGTTGTTGATTTCTTAAGTTCAGGGAAATTTGAAGTGCTGAATAAAGACCCAACTAACAAATTTCAGAAATCCATTAAAGAAGTGGTCAATAAATCTAAACTGGATTTAGGAAATGGGTTCCTCATAAACATGAATCCGCAAATACCCCGTCTGTACGGCCTACCAAAAATTCACAAAAAAGATGTACCTATCAGACCTGTTGTAGCACACTACACTGCACCTGGACACATACTGGCAGAATCTCTTAATACAAGTTTCAGGAAGATCACCAACTTCAATCCCAAGTACAGCATTCTGAATTCCTTAGAACTCACCTCAAAACTAAAGGACGTGGAAGTCCCCAAGAATAGTAAATTGATATCCTTCGACGTTGAAAGTTTGTTCACCAATATACCAGTTGAAGAATGCAAAACACTCGTGAACAAAATCATTTTAGACGAGATACTGGACAAAACATCAGGTGATGATTTTAATACACTTATAAGCACCGTTTTGAACCAAAATTATTTCACTTTTAATAATAAAATCTACAAACAAACTGATGGCTTAAGTATGGGTTCACCTCTGTCACCCCTCTTAGCTGAAATTTTTATGGACAATTGGGAAAAATTATTGTTTGAAAGCAATAATCCTTTGTTAAAACAAGTTTTCTTCTGGGTTCGGTACGTAGACGACGTGTTTTGTGTTTGGACAGGTTCTTCTAGACAGTTGGAAATGTTCTTACACTTCATAAACAATAGACATCCCAATATCAACTTCACCATGGAAATTGAAAAGAATAATTCTTTGAACTTCCTAGATTTAAGTATTACTGTTACAGATGGACAATTCAATTTTGAAATTTTTCGGAAACCTACTTATACAGACAGTGTTATACCTACTGATTCTTGTCACCCAGTTTCCCACAAACTAGCAGCATTTAGATCCATGATTTGTAGATTAATCCGCCTACCTCTTAATCCTAAATCTTTCAAGAAAGAACTTGACATAATAAAACAAATAGCAGTCAGCAATGGATATAACACACAAATGATTGACAAACTCCTCAAGAAATGTGAATATAAGGAAAACCTTCATAAAGTTTATTCAAGTAGTATTCCTGTCAAACAAGACCATAAATTTAGAAAGGTGATTTACTTAGGACATCTCACAACAAAACTTGTCAAATTTTTACCCCCTGAAATAAAACCAGCTTTCTACACCTACAACCTCAGCAAAAGACTTTGCAATATAAAAGACAAATATAACACAGTTGATCAATCGGGTGTGTATAAGTTGAAGTGCGATGATTGTGATGCGGTGTATATAGGCCAAACCGGGAGAAGTTTCAGGACGCGAATTAAAGAACATGTAAAATGCTGGAAAGACGGTAAATTTCAATCCCTAATGGCCAAACATCTTTTAGAAACGAACCACAATTTTGAACTCCAAAACTATCAAATCCTCCACACACTCAATAAAGGTATTAGACTTAACCTCTTAGAAAGTTACGAAATTTTAAAGTGTTTCAAACGGGGTGATAATATTGTAAATGAACAGATTTTCCCATTAACCTCGCCAATCATAGAATGTTTACTGTAACTTTGTGTTTTATCCTGTTATTCATTGTCTTATTTAAATTCATACCTGCATATTAGGACCTAGTTTAATTTAACTTTATTTATTTTTTTAATGCATTTTAACATTGTATACTATCTAGCTAATATTTTTTGTATATTTACTATGTTTTTTTCAGTTTTTAATGCCTAATATATTGTTACTTTGCATACCTATTATAGCAATTTATTGTCTACTTAATCTGTAGGTTAAGAGTGTGTGCTCATGTATCTAGATATTTGTACTTTTGTTTTGTAATATCCTGTTTGTTCATAGCTTCCATCCTTTAGTTTTGCCCATTCTGTTTACATCAATTATTACACTTGACCACCTTCTTTGTTTGCTCCTCTCTTGCCCTACCCTGAAGTTAACCTTTTTCTACCTGCTCCCCTCCCACATTCACATATTTAGATCTAGTGTTGTTTGTATTATTAGGTTAGTATTTCACTAGTTAATGTTCTGTAAAGTTCGAAACCGGTCGTGAGTAATTAAATAGTTGTGTGGATTGTAACAGTGTGTGTTTTTCTAATCAACCTCATTACAATTATTCTGTTCAACCTCAACCAACAATTCACTACATCGACACAAAATCAAGGCTTTTAAAAAATGATTGTGTAAATGATTATGCTTTATCTAATTTTATAAATTTGCTTATTCTTTTTAAAAATTACAATTCTTTCTTCTTTTAGAAAAATAACAAATTATTTTAATTTAAAATTTATAAAATTAGGATATAATTATTTTCTGATATAAAAATAAATTTAGAAACATCAAAAATAAAATAAAATTCCAGTAACCAATCTTTTGCCCAGTAGTATTCCTTTCTTCCCTAGTTAGTAATATTAATAAAGCTGCAACTTTTTATTTGGGTACATAACTATTTTCATTTCACTTTTTATCTGCGGTACACGTTTTATTTACTTTTACCAATAAATTTTGAACTGAGCTGTTGACAAAACTGTAAATGTATGGTGAGCGTATACAGTTGGCCTGCAGTTATTAATCTGTCAGTTCATTATCTGCAGATCAAGCCTGTCATTAGAACTGAATAGTGTGTGGCCTGTGACAGTTAAAAATCTTCAGTTACGCTTGCAGTCTGCGGTGAATAGTTACACTTACATAATAGAAAGCCAAAGATCACTATATCGAGTACTGGTTACATGATAATTTGGGGAAACTTGTGTTAGGTTGTTTTAATATAAAGTAGTGACGTCAGCCCAAATGGAGAATACCGACGAAATAATCGTACTGCAACAGAAATTGTACGGCTCATAAAACTATCATGTTATCGTACACAATAATTTTCCTTGGAGAAATTGTTAAATTATCGGACAAATACAAGGATCAAACCCCCCCCCTCCGAAATCCCGAAATTTAGTAGTACAAATTAATAACAACTACAACGTACAATACACATGGATACAGTAGGTTACAGCCTTACTCTCTTGTGAGCTTGATCTTATATATAAAATAAGAAAACTATGAAGGTTCAACAAAAATACTTTACTCTATAACAAAACACGCAATGCATTGTGTATTGAAAATTCTTACAATACGGGGGTTGGCGTGCGAAGCACGCAATGCATTGTGTATTGAAAATACTCCCAATAAGGAGGTGGGCGTGCGAAGCACGCAATGCATTGTGTATGAAAGTACTCCCAATACGGGGTTGGCGTGCGAAGCACGCAATGTATTGTGTATTGAAAATTCTTCCAATACGAGGGTTGGCGTGTGAAGCACGCAATGCTTTGCGCATTGAAAATACTCCCATATGGGGGTTGGCGTGCGAAGCACGCAATTTATTGTGTATGAAAACACTAACGTGTCGGCCGCTTCTCATAGTGTTCAGTGTCAAGCTCACATGTGCGTCCTTAGCAGTGAACGTGTAAGGCTTCTTTTATTCACCACGGCAGGTCGCAGCGGCCTGTCGCCGCGATTTTGTAAGTGCATTGCCCTAAATAGTTACTTTTATTAAAAAAGGAGCGGTCTCGGAAGTAGCGGTGTGTCGCAGAGTTTTGTAAATTCAGTCGCCTGCACTTAGAAATCGCTGGCAGCGAGCGGTTCCTATATGCATTGGGTTGTATAAGACCGTTTATTCCACGCAGCAGCCCGCTCCCGCTCTCGCATTGCTGCCAACCCAAGCCACCTCGAACGTCACGACACCATCTAAATATCGAGCTTGATTTATGGAATGCACATTCCAACGCCCCTTAGGTCGCTTTTTTGACTGTAATCGTAAATATGCATACGCCAAAACACACGGATCCATTATGTGGTACGGTCAGGAATTCAGTGTTCGTGTGCACATTCGCTGAGTGACTGCCGAATGTGGTTGGCAGCACTTTTACCCTTCCACGCGACACCGATCGATCGCAGCGACTTGCCGCGCGCAAATTTGGGACAGCGATCGGCCGCAGCGACGGACCACTGCGACCTGCCGCGGTGAATAAAAGAAGCCTTAAAGGGTTTAAATTCAAATCCCCGGTCCTGATCTGACCCACTCCGAAAAGATTGTTTAGTGAAACATGTTAAACAGTTTAGTGAAAAGCGCATAGCAGTACAGATATAGCTTTTGGTAGTCGTCAGCTTCTTCACTGGAACCCACCACCAACAATGTATAATTTATTTCCGTCGTGGTTATTGTCATTAGTCAGGTGGTTAGTTTACATTAAATGTTTATTAAAAACTGGTTGTTATTAAATAATAATTGTAGTAAAACTTTAAGGTTTCTGGCGCTTTATTACATAATATATTGAAACACATTTTTTAGGCAACCTAATTAGACTTATTTTGTCTTTATTAAGATTTAAATTCATTATAACCTCGTAAACTAAATGCTCCCCAGTAAAAAAAATGCGAGTATCCTCAAATTAGAACCTTCGAAGAAATTTTAAAATTGTAAAACCAGAACAAAATTCATACAAGTACAGTATTACACTATTAATAATTAGTTACGTGTATTAATAAATAACATTTTCAATTTATTTCATCAGCTTTAAATTTTTTTTTATTTTTACATTTTGTGGTAGTTTTAACGCGTTGGCCAAATGTTATTTTCCCGTTCAATGACGGCCAAATTACATACATTCAGAACCTATTGTTATATCAGTTTTGGCAAGTTCCTACCTGTCTAAATTTAACCTTGTCCTCAACATTCAAGGTTACAATTCACTCTGACGTCACAAGTTTACGCGGCCTCCTAGATAACACTAGCACCGTGTAGTTGTGATAACGCACATGCCGCCTTGATCGAGCTATTTCTGTTATGCGAAACGTCTGCGCAGCTGTTTGTCAAAATGAATGAACTTTTGAAAAGTTGCCAGAATGCGATAGAGTCTGTTTCTAACAATACCATGTTTTCTCTACGTTCCTTTACTTTTATTATTATTTTTTGTTGTTATTACTTTCTATTTTTGTCTTGTTTCTTTAGTTACAATATTTAAATCAGGTGATTTTTTATTGTTTTTCTTGGAACATTAACTTTTATAGTTTTCTAACACAGTTCCCTGCAAAGTTGTAATAGCATAATGCGCCGTTTAGCTTTGCTAACAACTACAGTATCCTCAGACTAGGAATGTGTCTGGATTAATGGGCGTGTCGCCCCTTCTATTTCCCGTCAATTTCAACTCTCATAAAAGCGTAACACGATTACTGGCGTAGTAAACTTATCAGAAAATTATTTACGCAGCAAAATCATTAATGTGAATGTACAGAGTGGTTATAAAGTCCCCCCCCCCCCCCCCATCCTTTAACTTTAAATCGACTCCTACTTCTTAGAAAATTTTGAAAAAAATAAATTTTACGGAATCGATTTGAAAGCAATTTTTTTAGATCAAGCACTTTGAAATAAATATTTTTTGTCTCTTGAAATTGTTCCTAAAAACTCTTCCTTTTCGAGATATTAGCAGCTTTATGTCGATTTATTTCAACACGTTTAGGGCCGCCATTTTGTTTTGGATGGTCCGATTTTTATTTTCTTTGTGTCATTTTCCTAGTCTTAAATAGACCTTTAAAATGAGGTATCACATGAACATACTTCCCATTTAAAAATTTTGAGTTGCCCCCAAAATCCCCCATTTTTAGGGGACACTCAAAATTTCCGATTGCTTCAAAAGATACTTTGGGTTAAGTTAGTATCGCTCCCCAAAGGATATTTGTTTGTTTTAACAATCACAAAAGTTAAAGGGGGGGATGTAACTTTATAACCACCCTGTATATTATTAACCCATAAGAATGTTCCTTTTAACGTTCGTATTTTTATCTTAAGGCTCGACAGACCCAGCCACCATATTGAGCTTCAACTCCCATAAGAGCAATGTCAAACACGTAAAACTATTACTGGAGTAATAATAATCAGAAAGTTATTCCGAATATGTCATTTTAAAGGTTAGGACATTCCAAATGTGTATATCATTTAGTTTTTTATATTTTACTTGTTAACTAAATTTGTTCTTTAACTTAACTCAAAATCAAAGTTTGCAATATTTTTTTATGCAAATACCAACAATAAAAACAATAAAAAGCTCACCACATTCGAAGTTTAATTACCTTTCAAATAAAAGCAATTTCAAAGATTAGATAATTTGAGACGAAACAATCTGCTTTATTGTGGAAACATTTACGCGCCGAATTCGTGTTTCTACTCGAGAGTTTAGCCCGCACTCTGTTGGTTGTCACATCAACTTGTTGCTCGTGGAGGAATACTAGAAAAATCAAGTTAATTTTTATTGTGCGAGAGAAAGCTACGTTTAATAACACACACTCGCATACATTGTCACGCATGCGCATTTCAGTACGTTTACAGTCAGGGTTACGTCTGTAACAATCTATTTTCCGCCTTTATGAATATGCCCTATATTTTCCAGCGGAAGAACGAAACGCACCCAAACTCAATGCTAGTAGTGTATAGCTCTGCCACCTGGAGAGCTGCGGTCAACTCCAAGCCTTAAATTTTCACTTGATAATGAGAGTGTATACATACCCTTTAAACGCGTGTATTATATATGGCAAAGAAACAACTATCATTAAAATAATTTGTGAACTCTTTTTTTAATCCAACATTTGCCAAAATTGCATAATCAAGCTTCGGTAGTTAAGTAAGCGAACGTGCCAAAAGAACAATTTTAACTTTTTACCGACGACTCTAATTTTAATTAAATGGATACAACCAAAAATTATTTATTTGTGAAAGAATAAATACATACATTCTGTAGAAACATTCTGTTAGAACCATTTTGCATTTAAGCCGATTGCTACTTATTTTATGCTCATCAACTCATTAAAATTAACTCACCATATTTCTTGTCGATTATGTTTTAAAGATCATATGTATCGTGGACTATGTCTTTCGTTTTTTTCTCTAAACTATTTATTTAGAAAATTTAGATTTGTTATAAAAATGTGTTATGTAAATGTTTTCACCATTGTTTTATCATCGATTCAAAATGTCTTTTTTTCTTTTACAGACTGTGAGCAACGGATCACGAAGGGACTCCTCGTGCGCTCAGTGGCCTTCTAAGATGCCTCAAAACAGAAGAAACTCCAAAGAAGATTTCGACGCTATAAACCCCTCATTCCCTCCGCCATCGCGTATAAACACCTCGCAAAATGCCAGCGGCAAAGAGACGGAAAAGAGAAAGAAAAAAGAAAAGAAATGGTCGCTGGGAGGTTTGTTTCGCCGTAGAAAAAGTAAAGACAGCGATACGGATACGAGTTCACCGACAGAAGAAGAAGAAAAGAAAGGCTTCTTGGAAAGACGAAGATCGGCGAGAAAAAAACGAAATCGTGGAAGCAAAGACGTGACAGGTTCTTTTGAACACGTAGTTGTAAATAGAAATAGTGATGTAAATAACGGTCAAATCGAAAAAGTTGTCGTGAAAGACGGATTAGAAAGACTTTCGGTGCGGTCTAGTCATGAATCGTTAAACAAAAAGCAGGACAGTGGACAGTTTCACGGTAGCTCGGCTTCTTTAGAAGGTTCTGGATCGATGCGAAGAAGCGGAAGAATGAAAATCAAAGCTCGCGTAGAGGCGAACAGGGATCGTCTTCGGGCCGACTCTAGTTCCGACGAAGGAGGATCGTCCAGGTCGAGACATTCTGTTTCTTCGACGCAGCAGTTTCGAAGTGACGAGAATTTAGGATCGAAAGACGGTTCATTGAGTCGAAGATCAAGAGCTGCGAGAACTGAACGGTATATAAAAAGACTGTCGAGAGACGAAGAAGGGATTAAATCGTTAGAAGTGGAAATTCCAAAAGTGTCAAGATCGGATGAAAGGTTGTCGAGTAAAAACAGCGACGTTAGAATAGCAAGCGGGAATCGTTGGACTGCGAAAGTTGTATATTATGAATCCAGTGATTACGAGCAAAAGTACACGGCAAAAACCAGATCAGCTACACCGAGCCCAATACAGAGCCCCAAAGCTCGGCCTAAAAACCTACTACATCAAACTACCTCAGCTCCTCCGGGAAATATCTACACGACGTTTCCGCCTAGTCACAGCAGAGACGGAGTCATAGGATCCCACCAAGAACTAAGGTCTCACAGCTATCAAGGTAGCGGGGCTTTCCATAGAGTCACTCCGAAATCGGCGTCCATGCAAAAAGTAAACGAAAGCAACGTGCTTCCGAAACTGCCCAAAAGTAAGAGTGACGTTTCGCAAAGACCGTTTCTACAAAATTCTCTTCAGAAACAAAACTGGGATCAGAAGTTACCCGGTACCAAAAGCGCGTCTTTTGATAGCAGTATTAACGTAGTGAATCAACCCTTCGCGCACTCCCATCCTGCTGACTCCAACATCCTCGTGGTACAGTTTCCTATTTCACGTCCGAAGGAAATCATTGATTCCAATAAAAACTACCAGTCAAGGTTGGCCAAACATAACCCTCCTCCACCTCCACCACGGGATCCGCAAAGACGATTGCTTAATTCAAACGGTTTCCAACAAGAGTCTACCCAAAGACCGATGTCGTACGCTTTTGAAAGTAGAACTCATCAACCAAAAGTACCTCTCACTGACTATACTAAAAATAACACTCAGCTTCCAAATTTTGTTAAAACTACCCACCCGCTTCCAATCAGTAAACACCATCGGTCAAACTCTGACCAACAGTTGCCTTCGCAGATCAACTATCTTCCGAAACAATCGCCTCCAACCCAAAGGAGAAAAACTAACCTTTACTCGGAACCGACGCAGCCTCCAATAAACAAAGAACTACTAGAACAGAGCCTTCACGATCAGACCAAAGTTCCTCAACACTATCAATACTATACGGATCAACAACCGCGTAGTCGAAAACCCATTCACATCGCCTGTAATACACAAAGTAACGATCAACCGTACTTGAGTGATTCACAAGTTATGGTTAAACCGCCCTACCAACAGGTCGCCCGGAATAGACCACCTGCAGTTCAGAACGCGTCTGATTTTTGGAAACACAAAGAACAGGAAACGACGCGAAAGATGCATTTATCAAATAATTCACCTAAGGTGATTCAAAAGCATTTACAGAATCCGGTGAATCCGATTGCAGGTTCTAATAGTCCTAGACACGAGAGTTATATAACAAGTAAACTGAATTTGCCTCCAATAATTATGCCCATTAGAAGAGATGAATCAACAAGCTCTTTGAGCGGACAGTCTGACGTATCCAGTCCGAGAATTGGACATTCGTTTAAAATATCTCACAATGAAATAGGCATTCCCTTAGTAAACAGTAATGGGCACATCGAAAGCCTTTCAAAGAAGGATAGTAAAGACTTACGCCCATTGTCTATGGTGCTGGAGAAAGTAGAAACTTCTGAACACGAACACGCTGTGAAAAGGGAAAAATCAATCCCACCAGCACCTCCAGTGCGGAGGTTCTCCAAACAGAATTCCGTTCCTCCGGAATCAGCAGACACGTTGGGGAATGATAGCGACCTCGGACAAAATAAAAGGCAATCAACAAATTTAGAAGAAGCGTTGAATGAGCTTGAAGCGATTTATAAGAGTCTTAGACTTGGAGAAGAAGATCTTCTAGAAAAAGCTGAGAAAAGAGAACGTCTCGCATACCCTGACAGGTTGGATCCTAAAAACTGGAACGCCTGGGTGCAATCGAGAGGGTTCGAATCGGATTCCAGTTTTAATTATAGTCGGTCTTCGATAGACTCTGTTGACTCGCCGTTTCACAAAAATATCAGTGATGTTCATAAACCCTGCGAGCCTGATAGAGTAGCCGATGACATGGCTTACAGAAGGCTGAACAAGAAAGATCGCCCAACGTCTCAAGAGCATGACGTCATATCCCAAGCTGGTAGTTTCTTGTTAGTTTCACCAACATTATCTCCTCCACCGTTTGCGGAAGCTCCGGCCATTCCTTTAGTCAAAGACGAACCTGACGTCACCTTGGACGATGTGGTATATCGAAACATTAAACATGTCAATAACTCTTTGAAAGTATTAGATCCACAACCTCTGTTTGGCATACCGTTAGGCCCCATCACACCTGCGCCAAACAGCGACTACCTTCATATCACGCCAAAGGAAAGGTACAAATCCAGTTTCAAACCGAGAAAAACGCCCGATATAGTTACCGACGATCTCGCTTTCCGGAATTTAAGAAAAGACAATTCAAAAGACGCATCGCTATTCAGTCCTGAAGACACTACTTTGTTAGACGTGCCAAATTTAAAAAAGAAAAGAGCAGTACGATCTTTATCCGCTAATCTACTGGGAATAATTCAAAAAGAATCCTATTCGATGGCTTTAAATAACAATAACTCGTTGTTGAAAAATAATAACGAAACGCAAAGCGACTTTGACAAATCTCGAAGCATTACCGATCTTCCAGATACGATGGTATCACACAGGCTTCGCGACAATAAAGAGAATTTAGTTGATTCAAACAGAAGACAATATTCGAATGTACGGCATCGTAGAAACTTAAGCGAAGACGAGTCCGACTATACTTTCCGTGACGGAAAGTCGCAGTTTGTCGATGGGTTTTCTTTGGGCATGAATACAAGTACTGAAACGTTAACAGATAGTAGGACCAACCTACAAAGTCATGAATCGAAAACAAGGAACCAAAAACATAATTGGTTGAATGTAAATTTGGAAAAGAAAAATCTTCCTCCTACGGGGAATGTGCGGTTATCTGTCACTCCTGAAAGAAATCAAATAAGAAATGTTGGTGTTAAAGACAGTGTATCTCCTCCTCAATCTACTCATGGTAGTTTAAGTCATTCACCAAGTCCTCGAGCATCAGCAGCTCGTGAAACAATACAAGACAAAGAAGGAAGCAGACAATATTCTCCTAGTGTTATCGCTTTAGACAATATTAACGTAAGCACAGTTAGTCAGGCGGAATCAGATCTTCTTGCTATTTTAGCCAAGGAAGCACGAGCAACGAGCGAACAGTTGGGTAAAGAATTGAAACAACTAAACGAAGAAAAGACAATCGGTAAAAAGATCAACAGAGTTGAACACGAAAAACACGCTGGATCTGATCAAAGCAAATCTAGTCTGTCGATAGGCAAAGTAGTACACCATAAACCTGTCAAGTTGAGCGCATTTTGTATCACGGAAGATAAAAAATTGGAAACCAAAAAGACTATTTCAAATGAAAACGTATCAGGAGAAACCAGTAAAAGTATGACTGATCTGTTGAAAGAACTGACTCGTAGTTTGGACAACGATTTTGGTGCTGGTAAAAAAAACACCACTGACAGTGAATTTCACATTGATAAGAAACATCGGACGAACAATACCACTGACAGTGAATTTCACGATGATGAGAAACATCGAACGAAAAATATCGAAGACTTATCCGAAGACAGTAATTCGGAAAGTATGAATGCGATTTGTCAAAGCGCTTCCAGTTTGACAGCTTTGTCGAATTCACCTCTAAGAGGCTTGTCGCCGTTAAGAAGATCGAGAGAAAATGTGTCCACACAGAGTTTCACAAAAAGTCTGGACAAGACTGAGCATCGAACTGACAGTGATGGTAAAAATTTAGAGGAACGTTCTGAAACAGTTTCTTCAAAACCTGATTGCAGTTTACAAGAGAATGTTTTACCCAAATTAGAAATGTCGACTGTTGTTGAACATGATGTGACAAATGATGATTCAGCGATTACAATTACTGCAAGTACACATTGTCCTGAAATCACCGACCATGAATGCGATGCAGAGAAAACTCAATTAGAAGACGAAACACGTCAACCGTTGGAAAGTACGAGTGCGAAATCAACCGACCGAATCGAAGTTAGTGAAACCGTAGTGTCCAGTGAAGGAGTTGAGGATAAAGGGATTCCAAGCGACGTAGAAGAACACAGTGAACAAGGAGCATCTCCGGAACGCACCGATAGGCCTTTGGATTGTTCTTCCTTCGCTGATGAAGGTATTAAAATGTCCAACAGAACTGGTTTTAGCGATGTGAGCACTTTGTTGTTAGTTTTTACTTACTGCATGGCATGTGCCCACCAACTAGCCGGCCTAGATAACCTCATAATCCTAGGAATTTTCCTTGCTATGGCTTCAGTTCTTCTTTTTTTGATTTGCTAAAACACCGCGTTTGCTTTGCTAGTGTGAAATGTGCATTGTGTGTTGCCTGCAAGATTTAATCGAGTACAAATTGTTAATCTCAATATTTGGAACAGATCTGTAAAGAATATGTTTTTAAGTAGAAAACGTTAGGGTTGTGTATAGTGTGTGAAAATGTAGTTTTTTTTTTTTATGTAAATATACACTTTTTAAAGAAATGCACTTACAAAGGCCTCTTAGTATAGATTGAAATATTGTGCAAAAGAAAAAGAATCATAGATGATAAATCTGACTTATTAATGTTTTTTTATATATATTTATTTTTATTTGATTGTACATTATGGAACTTGAAAGTTCAGTTGCACATTTTAAATAATCATTAATGGGCTTGGAATAAAATAAACAAAAAAGCACGTATTGAAACTTGCACCACAAAAGAGCACCATTGCAAAACCATTAAATCATGGTCATAACATTTTGTTTAGATCCTATTTCCTTTTTTCTTAAATGAAAATACATTGTTGATCCTTATCAATGATTGTTTCCCAAAATGGTGAAACGTTTTATATTGATGTTTAAAAAACTTTAAAATAAAACATAAATACTTAAAACTTTATTACCCACGATGAAACTAAAATATGGCGGAAGAGTTTTTCTTATTTAATGATTTGAATATTAAAACTTTCGCCAAAACTAGGTTAAGTATCACGTAGCGAGGAGCGCTACTCACCTCCGCGGTTGCTTGGTCACTCTAAACGGCATAACAGATTATTTAACACAGATTGGTTTTACTAGACCTGTGTGCCAAGGTTGTAACAGGTCCCCACCAGCTGGTCTCTCAATCAGCTGAGAGATATAATGTTACGCAATACATTAATTAATTTAGCACCTTATTGTTTTTAGCTTACGATACGTGTTTTATCAACTGGTAATTATTTGAAAATGTTAGTTATTTTAATCTTATTTAATTCTTCGGAAGTAAAGTAGAAAATTAAATCGACTTGTGAAGATATTTTAATGCTATACTTGCAGGGGAAATAATTATTTTCATGTTTTTAATATTTGTAATTTAAATTTACCTTAGTTTAACTTATTGTTTTTATAACATCACTATTCATACTTTATTTTTGATCTTTTTAATATATATTTTAGACATTTACTGTAATAATAATTATTAGATATGTTGCACTTTAAATCTGATTGAAATAAACGCAAAAACATGATTAAACTATTAAAAAATGCTTAGATATACAGTAATTCACTGATGTGTAACATAAAAGATAACTTCTGCAGGAAACCATGTAAAAATCAATTTTGTAAAATATGTTCTCAGTTGAGTTTATACTACTAAAAAGAACTTTTACTTTCTCACTATCCTATATAGTGAAATCGATGTTGAGATTTTTGTGGAAATATCCGTTTTGGGACCCCCTGAGTCCAAAAAAGTGGGTTTTGCAAAATGTCTGTCTGTATGCATACAAAGCTAGAGAGAAATCCATTCCATACATTACGAACAAATTTTCACCAAACATGTCAATTGTATAGGTGCACGAAAAAAGGTTTTGTAAAATTTTGAAAAACAACCCCCTTTTTGGATAAAAAACCCCCCAAAAAATCACTTATTATTTTTTTATAAAAAAACTGCTCTAACGATTTTGATAAAATTTGGCTTATTTGTAGCCCTTAATGTACCCTGTCATATGCTGTAACAGTATCGTTTAGCTAATAATAATAGTAATAACTGATTTTGGGAAGTTTTTTTGCCAAAAAGGGGTTGTTTTCAAAACCTTTTTTCGTGCATCTATAAAAGCCTAATTGACATGTTTGGAGCAAATTTGTTTGAAATCGATCGAATAGTTTTCTCTCTAGCTAATAATAACAATAGTTTTACTTTTTACTTTCTCACTATTAATACTATAGTATAGAGAAAGTACAGTGATCGCAAAAAAAAATGGATGTTGAGATTTGTATGGAAATATCCGTTTTGGGAGATCTGCGTCCGAAAAAGTGGTTTTTACAAAATTTATGTCTGTCTGTATGTATGTATAAAAAGCTAGAGAGGAAACTATTCGATCGATTTCGAACAAATTTGCACTACACATATCAAGTAGGCCTGTATGGATGCACGAAAAAAGGTTTTGAAAAACAACCCCATTTTGGCTAAAAAACCCCCAAAAAATCGGTTATTATTTTTTTATAAAAAAATGGCTCTAACCATTTTGATAAAATGTGGCTTATTTATAGCCCTTTAATGTACCATCTACAAAAAAAACCTCATCTTTCAGGAATTCTCGTTTAGCCAATAATAACTGATTTTGGGGGTATTTTTGGTCAAAAAAGGCTTGTTTTCAAAAATTTTCAAAACCTTTTTCGTGCATCCATACAGGCCTAATTGACATGTTTGGTGCAGATTTGTTTGAAGTCGATCGAATAGTTTTCTCTCCAGCTAATAATAATAATATTTATTAGTTACTCCCCTACTTTAATGTATCCCCTCTCCTACTTTAATAGAGTTATAAAGTCACAGTGAATCTGTTTTATAATTTAAATATGTGAGAAAGTATGTGCCAGTTTCTGGTACCGTTTATTAAGTTAACTTTTGTAAAATTAGTTGCTATGGATACAGTAAAACCCAACTCGACCTAAATTATTAGGTTCTAATTTGTCTTGAAGTTTTATTATTTTACTTCATACTTTTAATATAACACTCGTATTTCTCGTTATCCATCTTTATTCGGAATGTTTTAAAACTTTTCGTGTTAGGTTGGATTATATTATTGTGTCTGGAAAATTTAAATTGTAAACAGCTGATAAATGCAACGTTTAATGAAACAGTACACAGATCAAAACAATGTTTAGTTAAATATATATCAGCTGTTTGTACACAATCCCAGTGCCTTATAAATACAAGAAATTATTATTTTTCAGTTTATTACGCGTCAAGAACCAGATAGAAGAATCTCTCCTTCTTTCTTTTCACAAGTCTTTTGTAGGTATGCCAAACAACTGTCACACGTTCTACGGCCTAACAAAGTATAGGCCCTAACCATTTTTTTGTTTTTGAAATATATTTTTTTACTTAAGTTATGACTGAAATAAAATAAACATGTAAATTAATTTGTTTCTTAAAAATGGACCACAAATTAAAATATAAGAAAATGGTATCAAACACTTTAACTCTTTTAGTGAAATTATAGAAATGCAAACTACTGAACGACCACACATAATTATTATAAATAGAGAGTGAAAAAAATATAAATAAATGTGTATAATAATTGTAAATATCCATACGTAAAATATATATACCAATCAAGAATCTCTAGTTGTAAATAGTATACTACAATTATTTGGTGGCTATACAATTATTTATTTGTACATTTCGAGTTTTCTGTATGTACTCTACATTGTATACCTCAGCTTTATACGCCTGTTGTATGTACAATAATGTATAATCAGTATATTTGCTTTGCTTATTGTATGTTAATAATATATTATTTTTATCAACTGTATTGTGGCTTATTATTTTGTCCGCCTTATACATGTTTAATACTTAAGCCTGCGTTTTCTTCTTCTTATTATTAGAAAAGCCGTAACAAAAAAGTGTACCCGGCTATTCATTTTCAGAACCTACACACCAAGCTGAACTGAAAATGTCCTACGTAAAAATCGAAACTTCCCTTTTTTCATTTTATAAGAAAATTTTTTTCTCAAGATTAGTTAGTAATGTATTTTTTCCAAAAGTAAATCAATATGAGTAAACCAGCACGTTAACGGTTTTTAAATGGAGGCATATATTATTAGCAAATTTCGATAGTAAAGAAGAGCTATTGCAGAGATTCTTATCGGTCGAGAGTAGTTAATGAGCACCGATCATAATCCCCAGAACACGATTTGGGGTGTCATTAAAAATGTTATAAATATATACCAGGTGTCGTAAAAGTCCCTCCCCCCCCCCACTTACACAACTTTTTACACAACTGAAAACAAACAAATATCCTTTGCGGAGCAATACTAACTTAGCCCAAAGTATCTTTTGAAGCAATCGGAAATGTTGAGTGTCCCCTAAAAATGTGTGATTTTGGGGCAACTTAAAATTTTTAAATGGGAAGTACCCATGGTTATGTGATACCTCATTTTAAAGGTATATTTAAGACTAGGAAAATTACATAAAGAAAATAAAAATCGGACCACCCAAAACAAAATGGCGGCCCAAAATGTGTTGAAATAAATCAACATAAAGCTGCTAATATCTCGAAAAGGAAGAGTTTTTAGAAAAATGTCAGGAGACAAAAGATGTTTATTTCAAAGTGCTGGACCTACAAAGTTGCTTTCAAATCGGTTTAGCAAATTTTTTATTTTACAAAATTTTCTAAGATGTAGGAGTCGACTTAAAATTTACGAAATCGATTTGGTCAAGCACTTTGAAATAAACATTTTTTGTCTCTCGAAATTTTTCCTAAAAACTCTTCCTTTTCGAGATATTAGCTACTTTATGTCGATTTATTTCAACGCGTTTAGGGCCGCCATTTTGTTTTGGGTGGTCCGATTTTTATTTTCTTTATGTCATTTTCCTAGTCTCAAATAGACCTATAAAATGACATAACTTCCCATTTAAAAATTTTGAGTTGCCCCCAAAATCCCCCATTTTTAGGGGACACTCAAAATTTCTGATTGCTTCAAAAGATACTTTGGGCTAAGTTAGTGTCGTTCCCCAAAGGATATTTGTTTGTTTTAACAAACACAAAAGTTAAAGTGGGGGGGGGACTTTTAAGACACCTGGTATGTGTTCGCACTCTAACGGGTGCGTCTTACTTTCCATTTTGTCCAAATTTGGTACACGTTTTGGTTTTCTAAGAGGCTCGGAAGAGTTCGCTACAAAAAAAATCCTTCAACCAGAAACACGTTTATGACAGGAAGTAAAGAGTTTTTGAGATTTTTCGTACTATAATGAAATTTTTCTGGGTTTTATCTGAAAAAATAAATATAGGAAGGTATTCTGCACATTTTGTTTTTCACACGACCTTATACCCCGTCCGGTTCCCCCAAAATCGATCCAAACGTAAAGTACCGTAAAAGTACCCGGTTCAAATCCATTCGGAGGGCAGCTGCTGATCCAAGGCCGACGGCAAGGATGCAAACTCGCGAAGCTCTTTAAGTTTCGAGCGGGGCTGGAGGTTGAAGTGCAAACACATTCTACTAATATATTTCGTCCAAGCTGGTAGCTATTCAGCGCATTCGTGAGTAACCCAATTTCCCAAATAGTTGGTTGAAACTTAATTTTGGAAATTTGCTGAACTCACGTCAGCGGTTCAGTTGAGTGTGCTACAGGATAATGTATTAGAGGATGTATGAATGAATATTTGGATTGAATATTATTGCTTTTTTACTATCGCAATCATTGAATTACTATTATTTTTTTAATTACTATTATTGAATATTATCGCAAAAAAATCGATCTTGAGAGTTTTGTGGAAATATCGGTTTTGGGGCCCCCTAAGTCCAAAAAAGTGGTTTTTACAAAATTTCTGTCTGTATGTCTGTCTATATGTATACAAATTTGAACCAAACATGTCAATCAGGCACGAAAAAAGATTTTGAAAATGTTTGAAAAACAACCCCCTTTTTGGCCAAAAAAACCCCCAAAAAATCAGTTATTATTTTTTTATTAAAAAACGGCTTTAACGATTTTCATAATATTTGGCTTATTTGTAGCCCTTAATGTACCCTACCATATGCAAAGAACCGCATCTTTCTAAAAATTTTCATTCAGCTAATAATAATATTTTATTAGTTACTCTCCTACTTTAATGATAATTCCTACTGTTTAATAATTTAAATATGTTTGTGAGAAAGTATGTGCCAGTTTCTCGTACCGTTTATTTATCTAGGACGAGCTTAGTTCAGTTCGGTGTGAAAAGTTTATTGCTTCATGCTGTATACAAAAAACTCTGTTTTTTTAAATTTGTTTAACAGCTGATTGTAATAATTTGAATGTATTGTTTTTTTAAATTAGTTTGCTAATTATAGTCTTAAGTTTTAATTGTTAATTAATTTTATATTTATTTGAATTGCAGGTTTTAATTTGTGCTAAAATTGAACTATAAAATTGATGGAATTGTTTTTATGTTATAGCAGTCGGCCTTTCTTAATTGATATATTTACTAAGGAATATTTTATAAATATGTTTGAATAGTTGGAAATGCAAATTTAAATGACTACTTACCATGAAATACTGTTAAAATTCTTTCATTACTAGGTTTTACTTCGTCTCCGCATTGCAGCAAACAATACGTTTAGAATTTTACAAAAAAATGAAATATTACACAAACAATTTGATTACAAACTTTAACAGTAAATATCTTTAGAACTTGTCTATTCACTGTGAAAGCACAAAATAAACAACACTGAGATCGAACACTATTTGATACAAGCAGACTTGTCAGGGACAAAGCCATCATTCTCAGGGCACTCCAGTTAGTTGCCTGGGTGATCCAAAAATAAATTGGTGTTTTACTGTGCTTGGACGTTTCGGATGATTCCTATCATCAGAACCTCATCAAGTTTTATTGATATAATTAAGTTAGCCACCATTAGAATGTCAAATACTAAAAATATACAGCTAAAATAGAAAAATGTAAAGTTTTGGGTATTTGAAAATAGCTATTTTAACAACTAGAATCTAATTTACCTTTTTTTAGAGCAACGAAATTTGTAGGTAATTTTAAGCCTTTTGCGTAATTCCAACCGTTTACTTTGTGCTAAATTCATAATTTGAATTAATGTAACTCATAAATTATCTTTTAAACCGACAGACACAATAACGTAAACAATTTTGAAAACTTTTCAAATTGTAAATTAAAAAAGGTAAATGGAACATTCGCCACTAAAATGTTTTCAGCGCATTATTTAGGTTTCTTCTAGTTTTTTTCGTCATACTTGGTGGATATTTTTTCAATTTGTTTTTATGGTCATTTTTGATTAGTTTAATAATTGATGGTTATTGTGTGTATATGTACATATTAATAGACATATTGACCATATCCGTATTCAAACTGGAATTTTTTCTCAGTCAGCATTTCTGGATTAATCGACTTAACGTAGAAATTAATTTTAATTTCTTGTCTAAATAAATACAAATATTATTGTATTTTTGAATAGAACGTGTATTTTTGTAGTGGTTTGTTTTTATCAATTAACTAAAGGCAAGTTAGTAGTAATTTTGGTAAATGAAATAACAGTAATCATTTATGCCTATAATTACGCAGATATTATATAACAAAAATAGCTTATAGTCGTAAAACCATTTTTTCTAGTTTCGATGCAATTTCAAAATGAGCAAATTTTATTTTTAAGTTCTACAAGAAAATAACGCTCTTTCTTAAAGTTGAGCTTGGGTTAACGGTTTCAGTTCCAATTGTACTTCAAGATGTTCACACCAATTGGTCATTTTAACAATTAAAAAAGGTTTGTAGTCTGAATAAAATATTATTCATCTGGAAATAGCACACGGACAAGCTAATAGTTCTGTTACAACTGTCAGAACAGGAAAAAATCAAGGTTGACAGAAGAATGCGTGTACATTAATACTTTGTGACAATGTCTAACTGTAAACTATCATGATGGCTTTGCATTGGCTGCGTACCACGTCACGACTTACTACATTCACAACACCACTCACAATAATTTTAATGAAACTGTTATTGTCAAATTAACATCACACAAATCAACATTAAATAACATCAACTACTGTAACAAGTATCAATTACATTTAGGAGTTATTGCATATCTTTTTCCTTTATGTTTGTCCGAAAATTTCGGAATAGCCTACTTTTTAAAAAGTATTTAACTCGAGTCATTAAACAACTTCTTGGGGTAAATGATTGGGAGAAAATCAAAGTTTTGAAATACAAAATGTATTTCTAATTACAGCTCTTTTATCCTTAAAATTCGATTGGTGATATTCGGAAAATCATTTAAAATTCGAAATGACCTTTACGGTTTATCGAATTTAAGGGTGTGCAATGCCAGTACCGAACAGTCCTCTTCGATATTACTTATCTTACATCGAATTTAAAAGACAATATTTTGTAATTTGCAGGAAATCGTTCGTGAAGATCTAAATTACAATTCGTAGTTGATACAAATGTAAATTATACATTTTTATTAAAGATATTTGTTTATAAACAAGAGAAAACCGTGATCTTCAGTCGAGTCGCTTGATGGCAGTAAAGAATCTGTGCTAATTTGATTACCTAAATTTTGTTACCAATGTTTTTTACAGGGTAGTTACAAAATCACTCCCCCCCCCTTTAATTTTTGTGTTTGTAAAAACAAACAAATATCCTATGGGGAACGATACTAACTTAACTCAAAGTATCTTTTGAAGAAATCGGAAATTTTGAGTGTCCCCTAAAATTGGGGGATTTTGGGGACAACTCAAAATTTTTAAATGGGATGTATGGTCATGCGATACCTCATTTTAAAGGTCTATTTGCGACTAGGAAAATGACACAAAGAAAATAAAAATCGGACCATTCAAAACAAAATGCGGCCCTAAACGTGTTGAAATAATTCGACATAAAGTTTCTAATATCTCGAAAAAGAAGTTTTTAGAAAAAAATTTGAAGAGACAAAAAATATTTATAGCCTATCAAAGTGCCTGACTTAAAAAAACGTTTAAGTCGACTCCTACATCTTAGAAAATTTTGTAAAAAAGAAAATTTACAAAATCGATTTGGAAGCAATTTTTAAGGTCAAGCACTTTGAAATAAACATTTTTTGTCTCTTTAAATTTTTTCTAAAAACTCTTCCTTTTCGAAATATTAGCAACTTTATGTCGATTTATTTCAACACGTTTAGGGCCGCCATTTTGTTTTGGGTGGTGCGATTTTTATTTTCTTTATGTCATTTTCCTAGTCTCAAATAGACCTTTAAAATGAGGTATCACATGACCATACTTCCCATTTAAAAATTTTGAGTTGCCCCAAAATCCCCATTTTTAGGGGACACTCAAAATTTCCGATTGCTTCAAAAGATACTTTGGGTTAAATTAGTATCGTTCCGCAAAGGATATTTGTTTGTTTTAAAAAACACAAAAGTTAAAGGTGGGGGAAGTGACTTTATAATCACACTGTATATTGGAAATTTCTGCAAATTTAAATTTCGTACGCACATGGCAGAAAATAAAAATAAGACGGGCATTAGTAAAAACAAGATGCGCCCGAGCCTTGTAATGTCATAGGCCAGCATCCTCAAGGTTGGCCACGCACACTGAATTCGAAGCTTTTATCCTAGAGAAGGTCTAGCATGAGCCGTGACCTCGAGATGCGCAGTAGACTCGGAGTTGATTCGAGTGGTGGAAGTCGGAAAGGCTCAGTCTGTTGCCGCGCTCTGAACATAATACTTCTATCTATAAGCCTTTATATACTAGAGAAGGTCTAGTATGAGCCGTGACCTCGAAATGCGCAGTAGACGCGGAGTTGATTCGAGTGGTGGGGGTCAGAAAGTCTCAGTCTGTTGCCGCGCTCTGAACATAATACTTCGGTCTGGAAGCCCTTGTACGGGTTTACAATAAATATATTGTCTGTGCGTGGTGTCCCTCCTTCCCCTCCGGCTGACGGCCTCCCCACTTGCCTAAATGATTCCCTTCCGCCAGCGCATCTGACAGCCCATGCTATATCTGACGAATTACAGTCGAGTAGTATTGCACACCCTTAACGACTAACCTCTCCTTAACTATGGAAATCCTTCTTCGATACGAGTTCTAAAGCCAAACTTTTAGCAACTATGCCCAGTAACATGTTTTACTGTTTAACACGTTCACTGCTACGCAAATTTCGTATTCCCTTTGCTAGGAGATGATCTTTTATTTTTTATATCTATAGCCTAAATGAGTAGAAATTTCTTTTTTATTTACTTTTGAACCTATCTACGTTATAATCACTAACATATTAAAGCGGATGCAGATGTGCGTCCATAACACAGAAGCTTAAAATTGGCGTGCAAGGCACGCATTGCACTGTGTATTGAAAATACTCCCAATACGGGGGTTAGCGTGCGAAGCACGCAATGCATGGTATACTGAAAATACTCTCAATACAGGAGTTGGCGTGCGAAGCACGCAATGCATTGTGTATTGATAATACTCTCAATACAGGAGTTGGCGTGAGAAGCACGCAATGCATTGCATGCTGAAAATACTCCCAATACAGGAGTTGGCGTGCAAAGCACGCAATTCACTTTGTGTTGAAAATACTCCCAATACGGGGGTTGGCGTGCGAAGCACGCAATGTTTGTGTATTGAAAATTCTCCCAATACGGGTGTTGGCGTGCGAAGCACGCAATGCATGGTATACTGAAAATACTCCTAATACAGGAGTTGGCGTGCGAAGCACGCTATGTATTGTTTATTGAAAATACTCCCAATACGGGGGTTGGCGTGTGAAGCACGCAATGCATAGTGTATTGAAAATACTCCCAATACGGAGGTTAGCGTGCGAAGCATGCATTGCACTGTGTATTGAATATTGTCCCTATACGGGGGTTGGCGTGCGAAGCACGCAATGTATTGTGTATTTAAAATTATCTCAATACGGGTGTTGGCGTGCGAAGCACGCAATGCATGGTGCACTGAAAATACTCCCAATACAGGAGTTGGCGTGCGAAGCACGCAATGCATTGTGTATTGAAAATACTCCCAATACGGAGGTTAGCGTGCGAAGCACGCATTGCATTGTGTATTGAAAATTGTCCCTATACGGGTATTGGCGTGCGAAGCACGCAATGTTTGTGTATTGAAAATACTCCCAATACGGAGGTTAGCGTGCGGAGCACGCAATGCATGGTATACAGAAAATACTCCCAATACAGGAGTTGGCGTGCGAAGCACTCAATGTATTGTGTATTGAAAATAGTCCCAATATGGGGATTGGCGTGCGAAGCACGCAATTCATTGTGTAGTGCAATACAAAACGGTATGATTTCGTACCGCCCGCATGAGGTGTGGAGCGCGCCTGGTTCGATTTCATACCGGCCGCAGTGAACGTGTTAATTATTTGGGCTTAGAAAAATACCGGAAAATTAAAAGTTAAATAATTATGTTTTTTTTAAATATCTGTCTACCATAAACATTGATTTCAGAATTATCAATGCTACAATTTTATCGGCCTAAACTATTTAAGCTTTTAGATTAGATACTGAAAGAGATGGATAGAACGATAAACCCTGCAATATTCAGAAATACGAACAGATGTCGCAATGTCATTTTACAACTGTGTGTGCCTGCATTCGCAATAGTTTATAAGTTTAATATTTCATTCTAGGTGGTGATTTGTCAAATAATATCATTGTTTATTCTGTGAATTGGCATTCGAACCAAATAAGCTCGGTCGCACTGGCAGAGCCTCTGAATGGTTCAAGTCGCCTTTAACTGGTGAGATATGGAACTGCCACAATGCCTGGTTGCTTGTGTGTGTTTTTCTTTAACCTAAACAGTGTGATTTAAAAGCGTGTCTTAAAAAGTGTGGTGTGAGACGCTACAATCTAGATTTTCGCAACATCTCAAAATGAATTAATACAACCAGAACTATAAGAGCCTCTATTTTACTTCTTTACAAGATACCATTAGGCCACTTCGGTTGGTCTAATAATTTCTGAAAAAATCACTTGAAAAGTTACGTTCTTTATTTCAACTTGGGGAAACTCGATTGGTGGCGGTCTCTAGTTGACAATGATAGAACTACCACGACGAACGTGCATGTACTGACCTCACATCATCAGTCGATAGAGATTTTTTATGCTAAAAATTTAACAGCAACCGATTGCGTTTTGTCATGAGAAATAGTTTGTAGATGGAAGTACCACCTTCCGAAACAATGATTTTTTTATTGTGGAATTATTGAAACAATAAAACCCGTGAACAATAATTAGACTTTTCGAGGTTTTTGCTTATATTTTGTAAATTATTGGATCAAACGATATATACTTTTAATGAAAAAGTTGAAGTAAGTTAAAAAAACCTTTTAAATGAGGCTTTGTAAATCAGTGCATCGTTGGAAATAAATTGTTAAAACCGCGAAATATTTTTGAAAAATTTATAATTTTGACATTTAAAAGTAAAGCTTTGGAATTTTGTAAAATTACAGTTAATGGCATGAAAATTAATGTCGGATAAATTGATTTCGCGTAATAACTGTTTAAACAATTTGGAACGTTATCTTGAAAAAATCTTATACAGGGTGTCCCACGGAGAAACTCTCAGGACTTGTTCTTCAGGTGAAAATAACAAAAAAAGTAGATATAAACATAGGACCGAAAACTTTGTTTCCCAGATATCCGCCATTTTGTGTTTTGTGCAAAATAATTCATATCTAGAGAATGGTTTGACTGATTGAGTTCAAACTTGGCATGAAGCTTAACCTAACAATGATATATCTCAAGAAAATAATCGATACTATCGAATCTTGCGTTTCAAAATGGCGGCTGTTTGAAAATTTCAAATCTAAATAACTCAAAAACCGTACATTTTAACGAAAAATGTCAAGATAGGCCTACCTTTCTTGTAGCCCTTTTGATTCCCTATCGGGCGGTGTAACTGTGAAAACAATCGGATGAAGGATAAAGTTAAGTTAAAGGTAATGACAGCAAATGTACATACAATATTGTAGTATTTACTGTGTTGGTATATTATGCCGGGTTGAACAAACCAATTATTACACATAACTTAACTATTATCCTTCATCCGATTGTTTTGACAGTTACACCACCCGATACGGAATCAAAAGGGCTACAAAAAAGGTATCTTGACATTGTTAGGTTAAGCTTCATGCCAAGTTTAAACTCAATCAGTCAAACCGTTCTCTAGATATGAATTATTTTGCACAAAAAACAAAATGGCGGATATCTGGGAAACGGAGCGTTTCGGTCCTATGTTTATATGAACTTTTATTGTTATTTTCACCTGAAGAACAAGTCCTGAGAGTTTCTTCGTGGGACACCCTGTATAAATGAATTCAACTTTTTCAAACGAATTCTGAAAGTAGAGATCACGAGCTTCAAAACTCATAGTTCAGATTTCCGTAAAACTCTGAATGACAGGTCTATAAATAGCAGGCCTACCCAGCTGATTATACCCAGCTCAAGGATAAGTTAAACTTGATTATACTTTTCAGTATTTTCAAAATTAAATTGTATCATTTACTATGGATTTTTCACCATTTAAAACTGTCGAAACATTCACTTTGAAAGTAGAAGAATCTAAAAGTCTCAAATTGGATACACAAAAATTGTAGTGTGTATACGTTTACTTTTAACATTTTTTTTGCAATTTCAATCGGTCATGGAAAACTACCCCCAATTTTTTTCTAAAAAGGGTGTATCTGCAAAACTATAATATCAAATGCATTAATTTCAAACTGAATAAATGCAGCTATTTTGTATCGGCCATTAACAATTCGGTTGCATGCAAGCTTGTCTCTAAAGCTCTTGATTCATTTACTGAGCCTACTTCACCCTAAAGTCAGCTGTTGCATTGTAAAAACACATGTTCATAACAGTTTGTGATTGATAGTGTAACTGTGGCAATTTGGTAGCAAAATGTTTTGTCAATGATTTTTGCTATTGTGAAAACTTGAATGTTTACTTTAAGATTGAAACCATATTGAATCCGACTAGACTTTAGACTAGAAAAAAGTAAATTATCATCAGGCAACTAGTTAATAAGATCGTGAATCTAGAGTATTTCAAGATGTTTAAATGTTATTTAACACCTTTCCATCCTGTACGCTTAATATGTAAATATTATTTATTTAAAGGTACGATGTAGGCCTAAACGAACTAACTGTTTCTTGAAGAACCAAAATGACCATATTTTGATGACTTATTAATTTAAATGTCGTCTTAGTAGATTTCGGTTTGGTATAACATTATTGTTAAATTTTAGTAATTTATTATATGACATAATGTTTTTTTATGAAAACACTAGCTTACGTTAGTCCTCTGAGTAGTGTTCTAGGTGGTATTTCTCGTGAAACAGTTTTTTAGGCCGTCCACACACATAATCTAACAGAACATAATACGACAAGATGGTTATTGTACTGTTCTGCCTCGTTCGATAGAATTCTATGATGATTTTTATGGTATCGACAGAACACGACGGCCCTGACTATGAAGCTAGTTGTACCAATGAATACAGAACTTATAAGAAGCGCAACTCTTGTGGAGAATAGTCAGCCCGGTTGGTTGCCTCTAAATCGAGCTTAGCACGGCAGCCGATAGGCAGCGCTGGCTGAAAATCTCCACCCGTCTGTGACCCTCATTCTCTGTCTCATTCACACCTGCCGTACCGACGACTGTAGCGCTCTCGCTACCTAGCGGCTACCGCTCTAAGCTTTCCAGATACAATTAAAATTTAGGCTGAATCTTTAACACGGACGTTGCGCGTTATCCCATACACTGAGCGTGGAATATCTAGAGCTGTGGCCTACGTTACTGGAGGGGAGGGATAAACAAAGTGCAGCGTGCGACTAGCCTTGCCACAAACATCGTGCTTCCACTAACTCACTTTGGTAGTAGTATGATAGCTAGTATACAGTAGTATTGTCTTTTTTAATGTAAAACCCCATTTGATTATTCCTTATCGGAACTTTTTTTTAAATATAAGTTACCTTTACATGTATATATAAGTTACAAATGTCTTCATGTCAGGTTAGTACAAGGCCGCGCATGCGTTGGAGCGACCCCTTCCCCAGCCCACCCTGTAAACTGTTCAAATTTTAACGGTTGCCACAGCTCAAGATATTCCGCGCGCGGTGTGCTAGTATTTTCTCCGCAGCGCATGCGCAGTTAAGGTTGTCTGAAGGCTTTAGACTAAAGTCGAAACTTTGGGGAGCTGTGTCAGCCCGGGAAATGAAGTTTGTTCGTGATTTTCATCATTTCTTGTCTTGTTCGATGTTGTGTGCTCCTTTTCCGTCCATGCTAATTTCTTCGCATCAGACCTTTTCAGTCTAATTGTCTTCTAGTGTTGTGTTCCGTTCGATTAAGTGTGCAGCCGGCCTTACACAACAACGACGAGCCAATATACGAATAAATTATATTATGACATCATAATTTTAGTTACTTAATTCTAATTTTTTTATTCTGACACGACATTTTTTATAAATACCGTACGTCTTTCTAAACTGTAGTCAAGTTAAACCCTTGGCAAAATATAAATTATTTTTCATTCTTACAAGGTTTCTTCCTCTTTTAACTGAAACTTTGCAAGGCATTCTTGATAATCGATTCTGGTGTGGTTCGTATTTAAGGTAAAAACTGTTTGAAAGGCTGTTTGACAAATTGGAGCTCGTGTGTCAACAAAAAAGTTTGATCAGTATTAACTAAACGTGAACGACCGGGAGACATGTGGCGCACCACGAGGAAAAGGTAAGGAACTAGTTTTTAATTGCAGTATTTTTATAATTGATCGAGTTTAAGTGAAACAATAGTTAAGCTTGTATACAGTGTAAATTAGGTTTGCGCAGAACGGCTCAAGTAAATGTAAGAAAGTCAGTGAACCGATTCAATCTTGAGGATGCTAATTCATTACTAAAGTTTTTCTGAAACCTCCAGTTCGTATAAAACAAAACGATTCCTTATTCTGAAATAATTCAAAACCATACATATTAGAACGAAGTTCCTTAACGCGGGTTGCGTTAGGAGTTAAGAAAATAGAAAGTTTAATGCGTAACGAAAAAAATGTTATTAATTGGTTACTATGACAATGACAAATATAAAATACGAGTAACGAAAAAGCGTTATCAAATTGACAATTGCGCTATGACAATGAATGTAAACACGTTCAAGAAACATGTGTTTTGGTTCATCAATTTAAGAGACGATCGGTTCCGTACGGCGTAGTTCAGATATTATCGTCAAGCGCTGAATTACATTCAATAATCATAAAATGTTGGTTCATCAGTCTAGGCCTAACCTAAAATTATTGTGTGTATATTTAATTTATTTTACCTGCCTTAACGGCAACATACATACAATAATTTTAGGTTAGGCCTAGAAAGTAATTTTAAGTCTAGGACTAACCTAAAATTATTGTATGTATGTTGCCGTTAAGGCAGGTAAAATAAATTAAACAAACACACAATAATTTTAGGTTAGGCCTAGACGGATGAACCAACATTTTATGTTTATTGAATGTATTTACGATGAATGGACATTTAACTGTGTTTACCATCTTAGCTTTGATGTTATAATTAATTCTACACCTTTATTTTAATAACATTAAACGTTTGGAAACAGTAAATATTTGTGTAAAAAACAAACTAATAATAAACGGCAATTGAAAGATTAAAATTATGTGCGCATGATTGCCATTAAGGCTGGTAAAAGAATTGAAGAAAAGGCGTGATGAACTTCGTTCCTGACGGGGATCCCACGACCGCACACATTTACTTTTTTAAGACACTTTCAGATTTATACAAAAATTTTACTCAATCTTCTAGTCTAGGAGTTTAAATTTCTTGAAGTTAAAATGTTCGCAACCTTTTTGAAATTTGAACATTTCAAATATTAAAGTGGTATTGTGGCATATACATTTGTATTTCAGTTTTATTCTAACAATGCCAGAGCCTTTTCTTACTCTGTGTGCGAATCCCTGAGTTTTCTCTTATGAAAGCCTACTTAGATTATTTTGATCTAAGGTGTGATTAAGTTTTGAATTAATTTAGAGTGTATATTTATAATGAGGTACAGTGGAAGAGAAGATCTGATGGTCTTAAATTTGACCAGATGCATTCTCTATGAATTAACACCTAATCACTTTTTATAAGGAAAAGACCAACTGCCGTTGTTTTTTCTGGATATAAGTTCACGATTTTCAAATTGCAGACTTAAGTTAGACAGCTGCAAAATTAAATACTCGAAAAATATTAGTCTCATATGAACATTATATTTCGGATTAAATTCGTCTTATTCCCCGTCTGCCTCACACATAGTCTAAGTGATTAAGGGTCTGCTGTAGTGGCGGCCATCTTGGATTTTTATCCCGTAAAAGCAATGTTAAATTTAAAACCATTTATTTCGTTTATTTTTATCATAAAATTGTTTGCAAGATCTCATTTTAACCACAGTCACAATTCGCATCCGTTTTGCGTTTCACATTTTTACTTTCTCCACCCTATACGTAGTATATGGAGAAAGTATTGTTTTCGTAAAAATGTTCGAATTTGAATTTTCAGTTGAATTATCTGTTTTGGTGCTCCCAGAACCCCAAAAAATTGTTTAGTGCAATTATCTGTGTTGGTGCTCCCTGAACCCAAAAATATTTTTAGTGGAATTTTTTGTTTTGGTGCTCCCTGAACCCAAAAAAGTGTTTTTAACGTGGTGTCTGTCTGTCAGTGTGTCAGTATGTATACACGACCAGAGGAGACACTATTGGTCCGATTTTCATGAAATTTGGTATGTAGGTACTTAACCCTAATATCTCCAGGCGTTTTTTTCATTTTTTGGAATTTTTAATTTTTAAGGGTAATTTACCCCTAAAAACCAATAAAAAACGACAAAAATGCAAATTTCTAAAAAACGGCTCTAACGATTTTGATCAAATTTTCAGTATTTATAGTGCTTAAGATGCCAAACAAAATGACACCACCCGCTTTTATCAAAACTTCGGCGTTTCATAATTATGGGGAAATGTTAAAAAATAAACAAGTTTATGTTGTCAATCTAGTATCACGGCGACGGCCGCACGGGGTAGCACAACGGTAGCGAGGACGGCCGGTAATTCAAAGGTCGCGCGATCGAATCCCGCCTGGGACAATAACTTTTTTATACGATTGACGTAGGTAGAATATTATTTTTGGTTTTGTTCTAAAAAGTAGTAAATAAAATGATTAGTAATATTATTTTGACTACAGTAAGTTGGGAGAAAGTTTGTGTCAGTTAACTGATACCGTTTATTTTAAATTCCTTTCATTTGTCACGTAATTGACGATTTTTAAGTACCAAGTTTGAACTTTTTTCTTCACACAGTAAAAAATGTATAATTAAAAATGAATCGCAAGCTGGATCGCAATTTTATAAAGAATATTCTGTTTTATTTTCAGCACTCAATTACAAAAGAATGATTTATAAAATGGTTTTAAATGAGGCATTGTCAAAGCGCTCAGCTGCAAGAAATTGCACTGATAGATACGGCTATAAGGTACAGCCGTAATAACGTAGTTGCATTTCTTTGAAATTTATTCTTGGTTGTAATAGGCTACGTGCAAATTGACTCATATAATAGGTGTTTACAATCGGGGAAAATTAATTTTTATACTCAAAATTTTCTTGCGGTGTTATAGAAATTTTGTTTTTTGAGTTGACGCGTTTTTTATGTTCGTGCTCCGCATTCCAACCCCGTTGGAAACCTTCGACACACAAACGTTATGTTTCCTTTATAATAAAGGTGTAGGGTTAATAATAACCTCAAAGTTAAGATAGTAAATAATGTCAAATGCCCAAATCAAATTATGCCGTTTATTTTAAAACAGCAGTTATAATAAAGGTTAATAGAACCAGTAAGGTCCAGGTCTACAATACAAAAACCTAACATAAAAGTTAGAAATACAAATAATTGTTTCAAATTTTGACATCAGCTGTTAATGGAAATATTTGAGCAAACAGCTGAATACTGCACCAACACTAAACATATTTAATTATTATTCATTATAGCGCTCCCATTGTTGTAAAATATTTAGTATAGTTTGCGTTGTTTTTTACGATGTTAAAAAAATATATAAAAATACCCGTGGATGTTATGTCAAAATGTCAAAGCAATCGGTGACAAACTTTCAGAGATTTAAGAATTTTAACAAATTAATATTTACATTTTTATTTATATAGATTATGACTTAATAATTAATTATGTATATTTCCGCAATGTACTGTAACATAATCTTAGTACAAAATGTATCATACATGTAAATACATATTTAGTAAATTAATTGTATATTTATACACAATACTATAGTTAAAAGATGATTAAATGCTTCATGCTTTGCTTTACCATAAAAAAGGATGCTCACATGTAACGTCATATACAAATTGCTTATTTACAAATGCTGTTATGCTAATCACGTAGGCCTGTTCCTATTTGCTTTTAGAACTGCCTGTACACTCTTGCACTAGACACGTAGTAAAACATAGTTCTAAGATAAGTTGGGTAGAATAGTTTTAATACTTTAAACATTTGCTGTTACGCACTTAACGCGTTCACTGCTACGCAAATTTCGTATTTCCTAAACTATTGTAAAGAGCTGACCTTTTATTTTTTTATATTCATAGACTAAGTGAGTAGAAATTACTTTATTTTTGATTGTTGGACATTTCTGCATAATAATCACTAATATTTTAAAGCGGATGTGCGTCCATAGCACATAAGCTTAAAATTGGCGTGCGAAGCACGCAATGCTATGTCTATTGAAAATCCTACCAATACAGGGATTGGCGTGCGAAGCACGCAATGCATTGTGTATTGAAAATACTCCCAATACGGGGGTTGGCGTGCGAAGCACGCAATGCTCTGTATTGAAAATTCCCCCAATACGGGGGTTGGCGTGCGAAGCACGCAGTGCTCTGTGTATTGTGCATTGCGTATTGAAAATACTCCCAATGCGGGGGTTGGCGTGCAATGCACTGTGCGTCTGCCGCTTCTCATAGTGTTCAGTGTCAAGCTCACAAGTGCATCCTTAGCAGTGAACGTAATAAGGTGAGTTCAGACGGTTCGATAGTTCCAATAAAAACGTCTCAAATGGCTTGACACAACGACGAATTCCTGGTTGCTCCATCCACCATTGGTAACAATGGATTTAATATTACCCGCAAAAAATGGATTACCCAAAAATGGATTTAATATTTGATTTTTGTTGCCCTTGCATTTTGCATTTATTTCGAGATTACCAGATGTAACTCTGTAACATTTTGAATCCTTTGCTCTTTCCTCGAAGTGATCTTGTATTTGGTAATTATTGTAGATTATGTAAGCCCATTGAAGAAAAGAAATCAAATTGAAAATATAAAAAAGCATACTTTTGAAAGCTTTTTTGTTAATTCGATCCGGCTGGGTTTTTACCAAAACCTATAGCCATTTTTGGTCAATAGTGAAGGTTCTGTTTGCTTTAATAATATTTGTTTTTTCATTCATTCTGGTAGCTTACAGATTATGATAAGTTGTTATTGTAAAGCAAAATCTGGTTTGACCTGCAGACGTTCTTTAAAAAAAACCTTTTTCGCTTTATTTATAGTCTACTGAACCAAAAAGTATCCACCTTCCCTTTATTCCTTTGACTCCAGCTCCGAGCATACTTTTCACAATACCAAGGATACGCAATTGTTCATTTGAGGAATCCTTTAGCCAATCTACCCCTTGGTGCAGTAGAGTACTCTGGCATGATCAGAGTTTGCGCCATGCCAATTGCACACTTGTGTTTATAAGTGAGGGCATATAATTGGAGGGGCGCCAAAAATATCTTCGGATGTTTGAAATTCTCTTCCGGTGTGATGCTATGTGCTACTTTTCAAGCTCACGTATCCAGCCAAAATGTCTTGTCACATACTCGTTCTGCGTCTTCCGAATATTTCTCCAAGTAAAATTTATCTTTCTGAAATTCATATTTCTATTTTCTAGATGTTTCTTAAAACATTATTTGAATACGACTTTGTCTTTTATAAAATAATCTGGAAGGAATTCCACTAGTTTTGGTTATGGCTACCGACGTTTGATTGTAAATAACTTGTAGATCTGTTCTATTATTCCTCTCTCTAATCTATCGTCAGAATGGAGTAAGTTTTGTTAACGTGACAACTGACTCTCTGCAGAAGTAACGTCCAAATTGCTCAAATTCGAACCTTGGAAGTGGTGCTCGGTGTGTAGAATCTAATCCAGTCTCACTGGCAGAGTAAAATGTTGAACTGCCAACATCACTCAGACGCCATTGCGAACTTTTTTACCAGTCTACCGAATAAGTTTGTGTTCCTACAGCCACTTCACTCTCGAAAAGATTTGTAAACGTTCAACCACGCAATGGCATAATGATTGCCGCTTTGATATTTGGTGCTGCCATCCTACGGCGAATTGTTTACAGTTACATTCGATCGAGTCCTTAGCTACTCATAGATCGCTAATGATGCTATTTTTTGAAAAAAATGTCAATTCCCGTAGAACTAAAACTGAAGGCTCGGCAGGAGTAAAAAATATTTCTTAGTTGTTCGCAGCTCTCCAAATGGCTGAGTGGTACACTACTAGCATTGAGTTTGCGTTTTCATTCTTCCGCTAGCAAATATAGGTCAGGTTCATAAAGGGTATCAGACGTAACCCTGACTGTAACCGTATTGAACTATGCATGCGTGTTTGTATGTGTTATTTAAACACAGCTTTCTCTCACACATTCAAAATTAACAGATATACAATTTTTCTAGTATTCCTCCGCGAGCAACCAGTTGATGAGATAACCATCAGAGTGCAGGCTAAACACTCGAGTATGAACACAAATTGGGCGCGTACATGCTTCCACAATAAAGCAGATTTTTTCGTCATAAATTATTAAAATGTATTGGAATTACTGTTATTTGAAACATTAAACTTCGAAAGTGGCGAGCTTTTTACATGTTAGATATTTGCATTATTGAATAAAAAAAAATCGCAAACTTTGATTTTGAGGAAGTGAAAGAACAAATTTAGTTCAAAACAAATTTTTTAAACTAAAAACATAACCACATTCGGACTGTCCTATCCTTTAAAATTACATATTCAGAATAATTTTCTGATCAATATCACTCCAGTAATCTTGGTACGCGTTTAACATTGCTCTTATGGGCGTTGAAATTCAAAATGGCGATTAGGTCTGCCGAGCCTTAAATGTTTGTAATGGATTGTTTGGAAGCTGTATCACACTGTTCCTCTGGCCATTGACTTTTTATTTGTTTGAACCTCTTTCTATGCTCCTTTCTATTCAGATAAAAATTGCAAATTCTTTTGAAACCGAGGAACACTTATTAAAAGTAACGTGAGGTAACACTATCCAGTTGCCATGGAAAAAATCTACCAATGTCCAGTTCAATCCTCTTTCTGATCATGAGGCCAAATTATTTTCGCCTAGGAACAGATTCCTTCATATTCATATACAATCTACTAGCTGGCCCGACCCGGCTTTGCACGGATAGACAAATCAAAGTTAAATGTATATTAACAAAAAATATATTACATCAATAAATATATTACACTATGTATTTCTAATGGGGATTTTTAGTAACTTTGACAACCCCCAAACCTCCCCTAAAATTTCGAATTTTTTTAAACCCTTTCTTAGCGAGCACCTAGGGCCCTAGAGGAAGCTACATAATAAATTTTATTCCAATCCGTTCGATGTTTCTTTTTAGTAACTTTGACCCCCCAAACCCCCCTAAAATTTCGAATTTTTTAAAACCCTTTCTTAGCGAGTACCTAGGGCCCTAGAGGAAGCTACATACCAAATTTCATTCCAATCCGTTCGGTAGGTTTTGATAAATCGCGATTTAGTACCCCCAAAACCCCCCTAAAATTTCGAATTTTCGGAAACCCTTTCTTAGTGCGCGTCTAGAGCCTATAAAGAGTATTAGTGCCAAATTTCAGGCTTGTAGGCCTCGTGGTTTTGGAGAAACTGTGATGAGTCAATGGTATTTGGCTTTTATAAGTATGGATTTATAACAGTTCTCATTTTTAAAACCTCATTTAATATTATTTTCATTGTTTTACAAATTAGCCTATAAAAACAATAAACTTATACAACATTCTTAATAACACACAATGTGTTTCATACTAGTTCATACTATCTAAATTAATAATAGGCTTTGTTTACAATTAAAAATCAATTAAAAACGATTTAACGACCAAGCAATCATCACAGTAATTATATTTGTGTTGTATTTGTATGTTTTATTAGTAGGCTGGTTTAATCTTCAAAATAAGTAGTGTAGGCTATTTGCCTTAGAAGTGATTATTTGTTTATTGTTCTGTTCAGGTAAAAAGTAGACCTTCATGCTGCCACCACACTGCACTTTTGTATTATTAAAACGACTGTACCTAACCTAAAATTTTAATTGTATAAAAATAAAATTGTCTTTTATTATTATTAACTTTATTTTTGATCACCTTGCACCATTTTTTGTATTTATTGATTACAATTAGTGTTGTACTGTTTAGTTTGATTTTCTGTTTATAAAGTTAACCAGTATTTGTAAAATGTTGATTAATTTGGAGTTTTTGACATGTGCGTGTTTTACTGTACTGTAGCCTAAAAAGGTTGTAGCCTAAGAGTTAAGGTTGAATCTGTGATATTATTGTCAAGCTTTATCTACGTGTTGTACAATGTTCTTTTATAACTTGTTGTGTTTGTGTTTTGTGTTGTTAACATTACAATTATTTGAAATTGTGAAAACTAATTACAAGACATTATAAGCTACAAGGTAACAAACGGAAAAAAATTATATTATGGACAACTACCAAAATTTTTTTTTTTTAGTTTTTAGCTAATAACTCGGCTATCTTTTAAGTTACAGAAATACGTTTTAAAAACAGAAAAAGTTATATTTGTCATTAAAAAAAAATTTTTTTTCATTTTTTTAAGTTAACAGTTTTCAAGATATTTTACATAAAACATTTTGAACGGCCGCCGTTTCGAAAATATATGAAAAAACGTTTTTCTTTTGTATTTCTTGTAAAATACCCATTATTTATTTTTTTTATGGGTAAAAGAAATCATATCAAATATGTATCCAAAATTTGCGTTCAATATATTTCTTACATCCAAAGATATTTTGTAAAAAACACAAAATGGCGGATAACTGGAAAACGTAGCATTTCCGAACCTATTTTTATAGGAACTTTTTTCTTTATTTTCACTAGTAGAACACGTCCTGAAAGTTTCTCCTTTTCTTCCTGAATCACCCTGTACATCTCCTTGCAAAAACTTGGTGACTGTTCTTATAGCCTACGTTTGGTCAGATGTGGTAACTTACTGCTCAGTTTGACCTTTTGTGTTTGTAAAATAATTAAGTTTGTGCAATAATTAAAATTTGTTAGCTTGTATTGTGAAAAATGGTCTGAATTCAGCTTTAAAATCATTTTATATATTATTTTTCAAATGTGATTTTTTGTCGCTAAGCGATATCCCCCTTAATTCTTCATCACAATTGAATATTCAAACATCATTTTAAAGCTTATGTTCCCCGCTATTGATAAAAAATAGACAAACAGCTTAAAATTCATGTTTTCTTTACAAAAACTGATTAAAAAACGTTTATATTATACTTCATATGGTTCTTAATGAAAGGCGCCATCTATTAACAATCTGTTTCACTAACATTATACATTCTATATACAAGTGTAATCTATCACACGAATCAATCTAGTTAAACCAACGTAAATAAAAAAAAGTGATTTACTTAATTAAATAAACGTATTAAATCAGGTAAGTAGGCCTACTCCTAACTTGCGAAATATTCGCGCGGGCCAGCTAGTTCGATATTAATGTAAGTGAAGTAACATTAATCAAAATGTTAGTATTAGAAGAGCACGAGCAACAATCGGACTACTGCTATCGAAGGTGAGTAGCAAACAATATTACTTGCTCTAGTGAGTGCTATTAATCTACTAAGGAAAAGGTTAAGAAATTAAAGATGTTTAATCAATAATTCTGCGATCAAGCACGGGTCCTGGTAGACCTATATACATCGATATAAATCAAAACAACGTTCGATACATTATTGCCAACAAACAAAGCGAGAATAGTAACACTGGTAAGACTGGATTTATTGATATGTTTGTTGGATGAAATCCGTTGAATTTTTCTACAACAGCGACCAGTTCCAAAATTTAAGCATCTCAAAACATTAAACAAACTTGCTTTGTTGTATGCAACGCAATTTTAAAACCTTAACTGAGAAACATGTCCTTTGTCCAATTGTAAAGAGGGTATCTTCGCCTGGAAACCACAGAGCATTTATATAATGCTAATAAATTAATTAAATAATTTCACAGATGTGAAAATTCAACATTTAATTTTGAAGCACCATTGAAACTAGTTAGAAAGAGCAATAAATATAATAATAATAATAAATAAAAACATACATATAATAAACTAGCTGGCATGACCTGGCTTTGCACGGATAGACAAATCAAAGTTAAATGTATATTAACAAAAAATATATTATATCAATAAATATATTACACTATGTATTTAGTAACTTTGACCCCCCCCCCAAACCTCCCCTAAATTTTCGATTTTTTTAAACTCTTTCTTAGCGAGCACCTAGGGGCCCTAAAGAAAGCTACATAATAAATTTCATTAAAATCCGTTTGGTATTTCTTTTTAGTAACTTTGACCCCCAAACCCTCCTAAAATTTACAATTTTTTAAAACCTTTTCTTAGCGAGTACCTACGGCCCTAGAGGAATCTACATACCAAATTTCATTCCAAT